>CATQJL010000316.1:78508609-78619307 GCA_958299035.1 Cylicocyclus nassatus
TATATTGTGAGGTGACTGTAACTGAGTCACGAAAGTTCGTAAATTTGCCTGCACTTTTCGCGAATTTGTCAGAAAACTAGCCTTCTTGCTTTTCCAAGTCAAAATCACTGGGAACTGTGCTGTCAAAAGGTGCATGCTCAGGCTCCAGTCTATAAAGTTCGCCGAGTTACGAGCCTACGAAAAGACGTCCTCATAATTCTCGCTCAAAATGTAAAAATCGCGTATTTCGTCGAAATTCCGCCTTCAGTGGTTGTATGACATTCTGATTGCATATGCTCACTTCGCCTAAGGGATCCCATTAAGTTGAATATGGTGGTCGCGCGTTCTTCAGCTGCTCATTTGAATATTCAGGTGTCAAGTCTGAAGAGTTAGCTATTCTCTTAACTTGATCCCTCTACCCTTAGTTTCTTTCCTTTCTAATAACATAACAGTTCTGACTAGATTATTTTATCGTTACAACATAAATATAAATATGAGGGAACATAATTGGGGAGGGGACCACCGAGCACCCGGGGAGTGCCAGCTCTTCTGAAGTTGGTGGCACCGCCCAGTCGGCGAGGGGACTGTCGGACTCTAATTAGTCTGCGTCTCGACACAAGCACCTTCGTAGCTTGAGCTCAGATCTACCTAATTTCCAAATCCAGCACATTAAGACCATTAACCAATGTGAATAGATTTGATCAGTATGTCATACAACCACTGAAGGCGGAATTTCGACGAAATACGCGATTTTTACATTTTGAGCGAGAATCATGAGGACGTCTTTTCGTAGGCTCGTAACTCGGCGAACTTTATAGACTGGAGCCTGAGCATGCACCTTTTGACAGCACAGTTCCCAGTGATTTTGACTTGGAAAAGCAAGAAGGCTAGTTTTCTGACAAATTCGCGAAAAGTGCAGGCAAATTTACGAACTTTCGTGACTCAGTTACAGTCAGAACTGTTATGTTATTAGAAAGGAAAGAAACTAAGGGTAGAGGGATCAAGTTAAGAGAATAGCTAACTCTTCAGACTTGACACCTGAATATTCAAATGAGCAGCTGAAGAACGCGCGACCACCATATTCAACTTAATGGGATCCCTTAGGCGAAGTGAGCATATGCAATCAGAATGTCATACAACCACTGAAGGCGGAATTTCGACGAAATACGCGATTTTTACATTTTGAGCGAGAATTATGAGGACGTCTTTTCGTAGGCTCGTAACTCGGCGAACTTTATAGACTGGAGCCTGAGCATGCACCTTTTGACAGCACAGTTCCCAGTGATTTTGACTTGGAAAAGCAAGAAGGCTAGTTTTCTGACAAATTCGCGAAAAGTGCAGGCAAATTTACGAACTTTCGTGACTCAGTTACAGTCACCTCACAATATCTCTACAAAAAGCCCCTGTCTTCTTCAAAGACCACTATTTTCGTAAACAGCGTGTTCGAAAACCTCTTTGGGCGAAGTTTCTTTACAATCCAAGGTCATCGACATTTTGACCAAAACCCATCGGCGAGCTTCAGGGCGTAGAACGAGAAAAAATCGAATCACCCAAATTTCTTTGAAAACTTGCTCATAGAGGTTATTTGACCTGCTGATTACGAAAACCACATCTGCTTAGCAGTAGAGCTTCTCATTCTAGGGTCACTGTGGGCAAAATTTGAGACAATACGATTTTCCAGAATTCACCAGCTCTTCTATCTTTTCTCAAAAAGATTCTCCGGTTGCTTCTTAGCGCTCGATAATCTGCGGAAGCAGCACAATCCAACAGTGCTTAATAGAGTCTTTTATGTTTGATGTGCGCTGCGTTGCGACCTTGTGAATATACGCGCGCAGAAAATTTTGAAAAAATTGAAAACGGAACTTCAAGAACATGCTGTATATAGTAAGATTCGACTTGACAAGATGAACACAAATCTGCTTTCTGATTTCGAAAATGTTCATTCTAAAGAAAGTTACGGCTAGTAAAACTTGGAACAGCTTAATTTTTCCAGAGTTTATCAGCTCTTCTATCTCTTCTGAAAGGGAGTCTTTGGCTGCTGTTTAACGCACGATAATCTAGTGAAAGAGTACTATCGAACGGTGCCCATGGCAGTCTCCTATGTGTGATGCTTGTTGCGTTACACCCATGTGAAGAGGCGTCGGCATGCAAATTCAAGATTATTGAAAACAAGATATTGGAGACAATCGTATATCAAAAGATTTGCCTTGACGAGTTGAATACAACGTTGTTTTCGGATTTTGAACTCATTCGGAAAAAAGTTATGGCCCTGCGTAATTTGCGTGATTCACATGAATTTCGCGGAATTCCCGGAAATTTTGCATGTTCTGTGAGTGGTTTTGTACTATAAGAGATAGAGCGATAAAAACTCACACAGCGTTTTTTAAAGTACATTTCTTATTGTATATCAAAAATGATCCAATTCTGTGTCGTCAGTGATAAATGATAAAATGATGATATCAATGACAACGACAGATAAGAATGGCTTAAATTCATGCGGTCGATTTCCACGTTCATCTTCCATATAGGTACAGAATTTCAGCCCAGACTTCGGCGTGAAGCGAGTTGAAGCAAAAATGCCATTCTAGGTCTTACCTAGCAATGGCATGTGCCGATGAAAAATCGATCGATTGCTGCAGCGAGGGATCTACCAATTGCACCGAGCAATAGATAGAACTAGAAAAGCCTGTAGATCACTTATAATGAGAGAGAGCGATAGAAATTCACACAGCTTTTCCTACAGTACTTTCCTTACCATATGCAAAAAATGATCCAAAAATGTGATATTATCAGTGATAAATGATAAAATGCTTATATCAGTGATAAGGGTAAATAAAAACTGCCCAATTTTTCGCGGTAGTTTTCGATAATGAAAACTTAGTACCAGAACCTGCTATTCGTGACTTACGCTGTGATAAATGTTCACAAAAGCCTTAACATAGAGAACAACAAGGTATTATTGTAAGTCTACCCCCTCACCACGAATTACGGACATACTGTATATCAAACGATTCGTCTCATCAAGCTGAAGCCAAATCTACACGCGATTGCAAATAATTTGGATTTAAAAGAAGTTATAGCTAAATCCCGCAAGTCCCGCAAATCCCGCGAATTCCGCAAATCCCGTGAAGTCGCGAATCCCGCAAACATCGCGAATCCCGAAAATCCCGCAATTTTGGACAAATTCCACGGCCACAACTGTAGGGGTGTTTTTGAGTATAATGCTTTAGCGGTTCATAATTATACGAACACTTCAAACAAACGTCCATTTTTCATTCAAGATTGCAATCATTTCAGTCCAAATTTTTGTAGAGTTACAGTAACAAAGTCTGACACATCTGCTACACACTGAACTCAGTGCAGTTCAAAAAGAGGACCGTTACTTCTTTCTTAAGGCTCTAAATGCATCTGGAGTGATTGCGCTCCAAAAGCATCCGCTTTTTTGTTGTTTACACGCTCCAGTTAGCTTCTACCAAAGCTATGAGATAGTATAAGCTCTTTCGATAAGTACTTTGTTTGACGCTTGGAAAATCTTTGCGTTTTCGTGCCGTTTTTCTAACTAAGTTCCAAATTTACCACAGAGTTAGCACAATTTTGAGCCTTAAAACTCAGCTTCTCTCTTGCGCAAACATTTGATATGGAGCAGCTGCATTGTTTGCATGATGATGTTTCCGTGCCAAAGCTTTCGGGTTTTTTGTAGAACTGGTCTTTAGGCTGTGGAGCTACAAACCAAATAAAGGTGTGTTTGCTAGTAAAACAGTGTTCTTGATGAAATGACGTCTGCGTGGCCAAAACAAACGCTCAACGCTGCTGATTTTTTCTAGGCAAATATACAGTCTTGTGAAATTCTATATGCTATATGCTTACTTCATCATACGGCTTCAGAAGCTGAGTTTTGAGGCTCGAAATCGTGCTAATTCTAAGGTAAGGTTGGAAATTGGTTGAAAAACGGCACGAAAACGCAACGATTTTCCAAGCGTCTAACAAAATACCTATCGAAAGAGCTTATTTCATCTCATAGCTTTGGTAGAAGCTAATTAGAGCGTGTAAACCACAGAAGAACGGATGTTCTTGGAGCGCAGGCACTCAAAAGCATTTAGAGCCATCTGAAAAAAGTGAGGATCCTCTTTTTGAATTGCACTGGGTCCAGTGTGTAGCAGATATGTCAAACTTTATTACTGTAACTCTACAAAAATTTGGACTCAAATGATTGCAATCTTGAATGAAAAATGGACCTTTGTTTGAGGTGTTCGTATAATTATGAACCGCTAAAAATTCACATTAGGCGCAAAAACACTCCTAAGATTGACATCAATTCTCATTCTTATGGATCATATACCGTTTTCGGCTGTGTTCTATCGCGTGGTACCAACGGCTTTTTGAGTTTCTCCCAAAAAGTCCGAAAACATACAAATTTTCGGTGTTCGTATAATTATGAACCGCACTTTAGCAGCTTTGCTGAATTAGCTGAGATAGTCCGTTATTTGTATAATCCCGAACGGGATTTCCCACGGACCCATTATCAAAGTTGATTATATTGGCAGAAACTTAATGAAAACGCCGTAAAGTTGTGCTGAAGACTTAATGACATTGCTAAGCATGTTTCCAGTAGCGCAGATGAAAAGTGAAAGTTGTGAGTTTTGCGATAAACCCAGCTCGCAAGCAGAGGTCCATCGAAAATCTCGACAACTCAATTTTTTTAATTAAATTTTTGCTAGGGTAAATGACTTAAAAAATAAGCAGTGATCCCGCGAGGATCCCGTTCGGGATCATATAAAATAACGAAATTTGAGCTTGTACAGCAAAGCGCTGCTATTCATTATGCTACAATATCAGGTTAGTAGGGCACAAAAGATGACTAAGCAAGAAAGGACACAGACCTCAGAGCACCGAGCTATAAAGAGGATACCTAAATGGGAACACTTACCCGATGGGCGATTGATACATACCGCCCCTGCTCCAATAAGTAGCATTTCTCCGAGTAACACGGTTGTCAAAGCTTTCCCAAAACACATCCTTTTCAACCCCACTGCAAACTGTCTGTGGTGCGTGAGCAGTGTATTCGTAGGATACGCTTCCCATTTTCTATTCTGATGTTCATGAGTCGGTCACTTTCTCGATCCACGCCAGTTATTCTGTTTCTTGACCTTTCACATAATTATGCCGACTCCGTTCCTGCTGTTACTCGTATCTTTGTATAGGAGCTTGTGTCCGCCTCCTACATCGCGTGATTTCTCTCCTTTTCATTTGGTCTCCTGAACTCAACCTATATCCACTTCTCGTCTTCTGAGAAAATCGGCTATTTCTCGGCATAGTGCGGTAAGGTCCTACATTGATGATAGCCAGTCCGAGTATTTTTAGAGACTTGTGTTGTTGCTTTTTACTATAAAGTAGCGATTCTAGTCGTCTTTCATTTTTTTGAGGCGACAGACCTTTTTCAAAATTCGCTCAATTCATGTCAGGATCTTCCACTGCTACTAATCTAGCTGACTCACTTTTTGACTGGACTCTCGCGCTGAATAGAGGTGAATCAGTGGATGTTGTTTATGTAGACCTTTCCAAAGCTTTCGATCGAGTTGATCATAAAAAGCTGTTGTATAAGCTGGAACGAATTGGGATAAACGGAAATCTACTGAACTGGTTCCAATCATATCTGAGTAATCGAGGCATGACAGTAAAAGTAGAACATCACTTTTCGGATAGACAGGCCTGTGTTAGTGGCGTTCCGCAAGGCGCAGTCCTTTCTCCGTTACTTTTTCTGGTTTATACCGCTGATCTCCCGTCGATCTTGAAAACATCAGAGCATATAACAATCCAGATGTATGCTGATGATATCAAGATATACGGGAGATATAACGAAGAAAATCGTAGCGAAGTTCAATCCAAAATAAAGCTGTCTCTGGAAAGAATGGTTAACTGGGCATCCTGCTCTGGCATCCCAGTTAACTTGAATAAATGTTTTGTTATGCATTTAGGTGATGACCAAAATTTTGTCTATGAGATAAACGGGAGTACTTTGAAAAACTGCTCCATTGCTAAGGACTTGGGAGTTTTGATGGACTGTGACTTGAAGTTTTCGCATCACATTGACAATGTGGTAAATAGGGCGTACTCTGTTTTATTTACAATTCTTCGGTCCGTTCATACTGATAATCCCGCAATATTGAAACGACTATATAAAGCGTACGTACTTCCGCACCTTGAGTATTGTTCTGTGATATGGAACCCTTTTACAAAGAAAGACATCCTAAAATTGGAAAAAGTTCAAAAAACATTTACTCGGATTCTGTTTCTAAGGTGTCGCAGAGTATTTGCTTTTGATGAAATGCCCAATTATGATGACCGCCTCAAGTCCTTGGCAATGAAGAGTTTAGAATTTAGACGTACCTACCTAGATCTTGTTTTTGCTTTTCGTCTTTTTCGCAAAGAAATTAGACTTTGCGCAAGTAAGTACTGGATTTTCAGGCCTAGTAATAGGACGGGTGGGTTTAATGTACACTATCCACGTATTTTCAGGAAACGTTTTTTAAGAACTTTCAATACCTTATTTTACAGAACACCTAGATGGTTTAGCAGACTGCCGGATACTACGTTATCATCTGAAAATTCAGCTGCCTTCAAACGCAAAATAGCGCAAGTCGATTTATTGCAAGTTAAGGGTTTTCATAACTACTGAAACTTGTTTTTGTTTTTTGCTTCTTCTCTTTTTTCTAGGATACATCCCGTCCCATTCTTTTGTCATCGATCAACACGACATATACCACCTCAGCATTAGTTCTTTCGAGATAGTAGCACTAACTTTTTTTTTCATAAATTAATGAGTTTTCATTCTTATTTCTAGTTCTCTTGTTACTAACCTTTGCAATAGTGGCCGACCACACATACCTTCCAGTTTCCGCGGATCTGAGAAGTTATTTTTTGAAAAGTTGCGTCCATGCCCCATTAGTCTATGCTATGGGTGAGATTACTTCATGGGCTTCATACATACATACATACATACGTCTAGGGCCCTCCATCGTCTTACCGTACTTTGTGTGTGGTCGGCTGGAAAATCTGTTGACTTCTGCATTTCTACTTTCTACGGTTCATCGGCGCACGTTTGAGTGCATTGAAATAAATAAATAAATAAAATAAATAAGTCTTCAGTTCCTTAAAAAGGTAAGCAAATCAATAGATCGATAGAAGAACCCAACGAATCGCCGCAAAAAGTAGCCTATCATCTGCGCAGGAGTCGACAACATATGTGTGCAAATTTTCAGCCGAATCAGTTGAGCGGCGCGCGTTTCTGTAACGCACATACCCTCCAAACTGACAATTTTTGAGTCTTATATACAGGGTGGGGCGAAAGTCTGGGAGCCAAGTTTACAGTATTGTAAATCAAGAAACTACTGATAACTTCAATCCCAAATTTGTGTCACATAATAACGCGATCATCTTCTACAAACTACACTTTACGTAGCTGAAAATGCTCGCCATTTTTATTTGTAAGAATTGGTTTTATCAAGCGAGTGCTTCTGCAAAGCGAAAAAAATAAAAAATTTTTAGTATTCAGAATTTATTTCGCAGCTAAAGACTGTGAACACTCTGCAGTAATTTGATGCATACAATGTAGAGGAGGCTTTGCACTACCAAATCAAAGTAGTTGCGTTTACCAGAAACTATTCTTTCGAAAACGCAAAATAGAATTCGCGAGTATTACCTGCGTGCCAGTGGCCATTTGTCTTCAAATTAAAATTCTGAAACTATAGGAGCGCAGCAAATGCCGAGTATTAGACTATATTCTCTCTACGAGTCTTCTATATAAGCATCCATTTTAATTTGATCAATGGAGCAAATTCATACTGTTTAGATTGTGATTTTTCGCTCACGTTCGCGTAATCTCATCCAAATTTTCAGTATGCGATTACACTTGCCTTCATTTGAATTTCCTAATTTTTTCGCAAATTCACAAAAAAATTTCTTCGTAAAATATGTTGTAGCCAAAAGCTTGCTCTATCATACTGCACACTTGCCTAATGAAAGAAACAGTTATCATGATGGCATGGGACGAATTCCTTTTCGACTGCCTGCGTGCCACGACAGACAGACTTGACAGGATTGTGGAGGACTGCTTCGGAACCAAAAGACCCAGTTCCCAAATTTGAGAGCTGCGCTATATTTGTAAAGGTTCAATTCATGTTGCACCAAATTTTCTATTCTTAGATAGTTTCCTTCTGATTTTATCTGGAAAATTACTAGGCTTCCAGATTTTTGCCCCACCCTGTATTAGGTTGGCCCGAGAGTCATTTCGCACCATTTTCAAAAATTCATAATTCCCATTCTTTCAGCCGATTTGCATGATTCCATTTTTATTTAAAAGAGCAATTCATTGTCTTGATAATGGCACCTTAGCGGCTTTCTCTCGACCATACACTGCGCAGATAGGAGCGGTAGAAGAAATTTAGTCAAAATTTGAATTTTGTGTGTAGGGTCATAAAAAATCGCAAACTTGCCACACAAATCGGAGCAGTAGATATTGTAGGTTCTTTCACAAGTTCTTTCTAACAGTGCAACGTTTGTGCTGATTGAGCGTTTCTATGAAAAGTTACGATTTTCGAGCAAGCAATACAAAAGGCCGAATTTGATTTATTTTGGCATTTTTCAGGGAAATCATAACTTTTCATAGAGACACTCGATCGGCGCAAATTTTGCACTGTTGGAAGAGCTGGTGAAAGAACCTACAATACCGAATGCTCCGATTTGTGTAGCAAGTTTGCGATTTTTTATGACCCTACACAGAAAATTCGAATTTTAGCCAATTTTTTTGTACCGCTCCTATCTATGCAACGGATGATCATTAAGCAGCTAGGGTGTTATTATAAAGAGCATGACTTACTCTTTCATATAAAAATAAAAGCAGCCAAATCGGTTAAAAAATTAAAAGTTATGAATTTTTGAAAATGGTGCGAAAGAACTTTCGGGCCAACCTAATACTTTACTTCTAGTAGCGCTTGCATGGCCTTTATTTCTTTACCAGTGCGTCGCCTCCGCTTCGCGAAGGTTCGCACTAGCTCTCCTATCCGTATGCTTTCTCATGTTCGTGCAAAGATGGCTTTAAAACTCACTACACGATATTGAACATCACAAATGAAGTGTAAGCAACTGTTCGTTCTCAAAGCATCTCCACGTAAGATCGGTAATTTTGACGAAAAAACTTTTTCTCAAAGGAACACCTGCGAATTCGAATGGATTACTGAACCAGTTTTGTCTTGGTAGTCGTCATAAGCATAATAATCACTTTGAGCTTCATTTTGCAAAAATCTTTTGAAATTTTTAGGTAAAACCTTGCCAAATTGACTACTGACGCGATCACCATTTTTTTGCAGTGTTTTCGCAGAAAAGCAAACCTTTTTGGGCTAGAATTTATGGGGCGTAGATATACTTGTCAAGCAAATCATGGCCTTGCAAAAAATTCAAATCTGAACAAATCAGAAAATCAGATTCAGAATCAAATTCAAATCAGCTTTGCCGGCTTACGGTCGTGTGGATCCGATTGACGCACAATTTTTATAGCATCAACGCATCGATCCACACGAAATTTTGCAGGATAAGCCTAGATGCTGGCAAGGTGTTATGACCAAATTTTCAGCTTGACATTTGCTGGAACTCGCTCTATAAACTTCGTGACACACACACACACACACACACACACACACACACACACACACACACACACACACACTCACACACACACACACACTCACACACACACACACACACACGCATACACACTCACACACACACACACGCATACACACTCACACACACACACACACACACACACACACACACACGCATACACACTCACACACACACACACACACACACACACACACACACACACACACACACACACACACGCATACACACACACATACACGCATACACACACACACACACACACACACACGCATACACACTCTCACACACACACACACACACACACACACACACACACACACACACACACACACACGCACACACACACACACACACGCACGCACACACACACACACACACACACACACACACACACACACACACACACACACACACACACACACACACACACACACACACACACACACACACACACACACACACACACGCATACACACTCACACACACACACACACGCATACACACACACACACACACACACACACACACACACACACACACACGCATACACACACACACACACACACACACACACACACACGCATACACACACACACACACATACACGCATACACACACACACATACACGCATACACACACACACACACATACACGCATACACACTCACACACACACACATGCACACACTTATAAAACTCATACACACACTTATACATACACATACACTCATACACGTACACACACATACACACACATACACATACACACATACACGTACACACATACACATACACATACACATACACACACATACACACATACACGTACACACATACACGTACACACATACACATACACACATATACACAAACACGTAAACAACCCTCAGCCGTTATTATAATTCATGATTCTTAGATAAATGCATCCTTACTTTACTCCAATCACATGTCTTGGGATTCCACTCAATAACCATTGCTGAAATTCCCAAAAAGCTTGAATGCATGTTCGGGCAGAAACTCGATTTTAAGATTTTATGCTTACCCGGACCTACTCGTTATGTTGAACTGGAAAATACGCTGGAGAGCGCGAAAGCGACAAAAAAGGCCTCTAACGGAGGAGCGAAATCAGCAAATGGGCGGGGTCTTCCTTACTGTAAATTCTCGTTTCCAGCATCCTGAGCGATCTTCTCGGTTCCAGTTTCAAGTCAGTCGTCCTTACTTTGCCGGCGGCGATGTCAGAAAGGCTTGCGGATTATCCTTGTTTGAACAGTGTCCCGAACTGTCAGTGCTTGCATATAATTCTGCAGTTTAGAGGAGAGGAGAGAGAGGAGTTTGCATGAAATTTGTATGTATCTCCTTTACTTCTATACATGATTAGAATGTACACAAGAATAGTTGCAATATATAACCCAGATTTTTCTAAGACGAGTTCTCGTTTGCCCACACCCTCAGTATTCACAAGCCACACTGCAAACTTTTTCTTGGGGTCTGATTTTGTAAGTGTTTCTTCTAATTTCATGCATTTGATATAGTCTGCTGGCTTTTCTTTCGAAATTTTCAATTGTCCAAAGTTCGCTACTCTTTTCGCAGCCTTAGTAGTTGCTCCCTAATTGTCCCACTGCTTTTGCTTCTCGTTCAATTCATGCCTCTTTACCTTTACACTGAAACACAATTTCGCTTTGCCCAGCAGGCTGACAGCGATGTCTTCTTTATCTACGAGCATTTTGACTTTGGCCAGCTCTGCTATATTTCGTAAAAATTATCATTGAGGAAAGCCTGGCCCTCATAAGAAATCCAGAAATAATGTTGACCGGTGTTCGCTGCTCTAATCTGTTTCTTGTTTCAAAGTTCGGTTGGCTCTAATTTTCCATTTTTTTCCTCTTGTTGCATTTCTTGCAAGAATTTTAACCCAATTAGTAAGAGGGCTTGGGAGCTGACCCTAGCAATTCATAGCATACAAATCTCTTTAACTTCACAGCCCTTCTATGACATGTTCTAAGGGGTGCGCATAAAAGACATAAAGACAGTTAGAACTAAAAATCTTTTGGTTGATTTCTTAAAGGCGTCCAAGATTGGTACAGTATTATATACAGACTGACATTTCGGCAAACTCGCCTTCTTCAGAGTCTTAACATATAATAGACTTTGGTGGAAGCAGACTTTGAAGAAGGCAAGTTTGCCGAAACGTCATTCTGTATATTGTGAAATAAATATCTGTACCAATCTTGGACGCTGCTAAGAAATCAACCAGAAGAATTAAATTATGCCAAGATTTATGAGTAGTCGAACATGGATTCTGATGAACTAAAAAGCATTCCAAGACTTGGATACAAATCAAGGTTTATGGTATGGTTTATATGCTTTATACATTAGCTTTGGCAGCATGCTGTGTTTGCCGCGCATCACCGCGCGCATGAAGCAGTATTGCTGCAACATTTAAAGAAAGAATTTTTTTTTATGAATTTTCTTTTCACGGCCACAGGTGGCCGTCCAGCTGGCCATAAAGTCATTTAACTTTGTAAAAAGTTTCCCACGGATTTTCTTTACACAAGTTTTTCATAATATTTCATACAAGGTCCCAAGCCCTTATTTCTGTTATTGTAAACAAGCTTTTTCTTGTTTAGGATAACGCTGTATTAGTGCGTGCCGCCTGCTCAGATAATCGCCGGGGCAGGAGGCCACGCCATATATGGGCGGGAGCACCGGAAAAATACTCAGATAGTTGGAGCGTGCGGCACACGCGCGTTTATGGTCAATGCGGCAAAGCGCGTGCCTTATTTGTGGGCGTGTCCGGCACTACGCCAAACGCGTGCCATCCTAGACATTTGGTGCGTGCGGCGCGCGTATTAATGGCCAACGCCGCGACCCGCGCGCTACGTTTATGTTCGATCTCGCCACCCGCGCGCTTAGTTTTCCGCCGCGCGCGTGCCTTCATACTCTATCCGCGCGGCCCGCGCGCCTGCAATTATCACATGCTGTAAGCGCAAGAGATACCCGCGCAGTGTACGACGCAGTGGCATTCAGGAGGTTAGATATTACATCGTAGCGTATGAATAGTCGCAGGTGGAAGTTTTTTGCTTACAAGGGTTAGCCTTCGGTAGCATTGCAAATGGATGCTGGATCTGAATTTTTGGATCCAAATACGAATTCATATTTTTTGGCGTATGAAAAGTGGAATTCATTATCAAGACCTGTGGTATACAGCGCAATGAAAAACTGAAATGCAGCCATCCGCGGGCCAGCACCAGCGGCGCGGCATCCAATGTCCCGCCACCCGCGTACTGGATGTTGTGCCACCGTGTAACTGCGCGCGCGCTGCCCGCTCCAACTGTCTGAGTAATTCGCTGATTTCTTGCGGTCCGCTTGCAGATATGTGGAAGAAATTTAGCGAAATTTTAGAACGGATGCTCAGAGAACATTTGCGGTTTCGTTGTAGATTAGCTGCGGCCCAGTGGCCGCATTCTCGCGAACTTTCCGCGAGAATATGCAAAAATATTGAGGGCCGCAAGGTCCTTTGTGGAAGATCGCGCAGCCTCCAGGTACTTTCCGCTGAGAGAAAGTACCTCAAATTTGAGTAATTAAACCAACGTTGACACCTCTGCCACACAGAGTCTTACTTGTGCTCGACGTAAGCCCGAAATTGCGTAAAAAGAGTCCGAGCGCCTGCTGGTTTGGCCAGCGTTTGCTGAAAAAAATTAATTCGACGAGCGCTTGCAGAAAATTCTGTGTGGCTGCCCGCTGGCAGAACATTAGACAGTAAAGGAAGTACCGCCCGCTGAAGGTTTGGCCACGCCTTAAAATTCTGCTGACCGTTTGCAGAAAAGCGCGAGTTTGCGGACCGCCTGCCCGGCGATTATCTGAGTGCATGTCGGTGCCATGCCAATGGCGTGATTGCGGCTCTCCGCCACCCCGAACCCGCAAAAACGATATCCCTTTCGCTTGTTACCCCCAAAACGATATCCAGCTTGCCATTAGGGCACCTGGTTGAGCTCTAATCGTTTCTCTTTCATTCATTTGGAGCTTTGAACCACTGATTGATTTTGCGAGTTGCAACTACTTCCCCGTTCCCGTTTTGGTGACGGCGCTGTCGTCACCAAAACGAGAACGTTTACTCATCCCCTGTTTTTTTATTTTTCAATCCAAAAGTTCGTGCGTCGTGCACCCACGCACTAAGCAGCTTGTTTTTCTTCTTTTTCAGGGGCTGTTTTTTCGCAATGATTATCATCATTATCGCTTGAAATGTGTTCAAAGTTTTGATTTTTCTTCTTTTGCTTAAACTCTAGTTTTTTTAAATTCGCTTTGAACTATTAATAAAGATTTTTCAGAGACACAAAAGCAAACATCACGCGAACTTCCGTAATTCTCTAGCTTGAAAAAATCTTTGACAAAGCTTGTTCGCACAAAACGCTAGAATTTTCAATAATTTGAACGAATTGATTATCATCGGATACAGATATGAAGATATAATGAGCATTTAATGGTTCAAAATATCAGAACTGCTTTAGGGGACAACCATGCTTTCAAGTAAAACTATAAAGTACATACATGCGTATAAATAATAATTTTAAGAATTACATCAAAAAATGCTATATTTATGCGAGGTCAAAAATCGAATGCGTGCGGTCACGCAGAAAATCATTACCAAGAGCTCTTCAGCCAAATGAGAAGCGCAGGAGGAGTATGGTAAGCTTGAAGAAAGGACGAAAATGATTTTCCTGATTGCTGTGAAATAAAACGGGTTAATATGTCAGTTCTAGAAGCAAAAACAAGAAGTTACCTCCATGAAATGACCCCAAGAAGAAGAAATGGTTGAATGGTAGAAGGTGGAAAAAGGGAGAAATGCTGCGTCAGATATATCTGAGTGTGTCGTTTGCAAATTTTGTGTGACTTGCGGTGCAAGAAAAGAACGGCACAATGTTTTGGCCGGATTTAGACTGCGTTTGATTTTATTCAAGTTATCAACGAAAATCTGTTTCAAGTCGCTCCAAACTTTCGTACATAAAGCCCGTATGCATGGACATCCTTGCGGGGAGAGAAACGACTTCTCCGCGGGCGAACGCAGCCGCGACTTTTCCACCATCAGTGTGCCCTTCACCACGCCGAGGGATGTTAATACGTACGTGTAAGTCGCTAGAGTGTGCAGCCATTGGAGACGGAAAAGGAAGTAGGGAAGGTTAGATTCGAAAAACCAAGATTCTATCGTTTCATGAAAACTATGCAATTCGTCCTTTCCGCTTTTTAGCGCTCGATGTATAAGCATTTACCGCATGCAAAGACAGGGCGTCACTGCATACGCTGTCGGCGTCTCGTCAATTGAGCGTTCTTTCACTCCTTTTACAGTCTGCTATCTCTTCCATGCAAGAACTATCTTAGTCGGATGTAACAAGTCCAGTCTGTGTGTGCGATGAACTGCCTATACATATCGTTAGAGGACTCCTCGTCGAATAAACTGGCAGTCTGTTCGTGATTTACGTTCTGTCCATTTTGATAAGCAAGGCCCATTTAAACTTCATTTAGATTGCAATCATGCGCGTTGTAAGCAAACGTAGCTTGTCACATACAAGGAGCGCAATCAAGTGTAGGTTATAGGTGCAGCGGACCAACACTGAAAGTAGCTTGACTTAACAAAAATATTGACAAAAGTACATTACATTCGAAGCCAAATTTTAGTTATAGTCTGCTATACATAATGGTTTGCAGACTCAACCCCCCCCCCCCATACAAGTCTAAAGAGAATATGATTTTCTTCGATAAAAATTATGAGATAGCTCAGATTAGACAGTGACAGATTGACACTTCAGGAACCTACAAGCGCCCATATAACGCCTTGGTTTTGGAAGTGTGTTGTTGTTTATACGATAGTGTTTCAAGGTGTACTTCTGTTTTACTTTGATGGAAATCCCTTCAAAGTGAGAACTGCACCAAAGAAATTTGTAGGATTTTACTTGAATGCCGGTCGCCTTGGTAATCAGGTACGCTTGGTTCCAAATCTGCTTTCGCTAATAAAATTGTATGTGAAATAAAATTTCTAAGAAATAACAAAATTCTGCATATCTATCATGTTATGACGTTTACGACTCTATCACCCATTTGTTCACAAACACTATGGGAAACTTTAAACGCTCACCTGGAAGTAAAAAAACGTCACTTCACATATTCTCCCTTTCGCAGTAACAAAAATTGGAACTAGCTCTTTTTTAAGAAAGGTTTCCAGAAGAGGATCTTTGTAATACGATTTTCATCTATTCTTGCTTTCGGTTTTTTATGGAAAAGAAGCATGTAGCTACTGCACCAAACTTGCTTGTAAGAAGTTTTACAGAAAAGAGATTATAAAGTGAATTGTACAAAGTTGGGAAGATGAGAAAGTTATCATAAGGATGTTTCTGACGAAGCAGAAATTATTTGCCCAATTGGAGGGGAGACGATCTTTTCGCACGGGCGGTCTCCAGCACCCTGATTTTAAGTTATCTTGACAAGTCACACACGCCGCAAATCTCCCCTCCCCCTGCTTTGCTTAGGCAAAAGCCGCCGCAGGGTGTGTCTGGCGCGGCGGCGGTCTCGTGCGGAAAGCATTACGGTTGTGCGAATCGCCCTACACCCCAACTGGAGTGTTGAGCATCGAAGAGTTTAACAATCTTATAACAGGATTCAAAAATTTCCATAGAAGGGGGAGGGGAGGGAAGCGAGAGGTGGGAAGGCGGGGGGGGGGAAGAGAGAGAGAAAAAAGAGCAAAAATTATCGTGAAATAAAGAGACATAAGCCAAGCTTTTCGAGACTAAGCTCTCCAGATCATTACCGGGCTTGTTGCACGCAGAATCAAAAAAAAAATTAACCACATCTCTGCAGTCTCACATTTTTATGACTTGAAGGAAGAGTAACATGCAGAGATTCATAATCCATATATAATATTAGGCTGTTGCAAAAATAATGTCCGTTTTTTTAAGCTTGCATTCCAAACGACTTTTTTCCGTCAAACTTTTTTTCTATATACATTCTGCATATCATTAAAAAGCTCCCATCATTTACTTTCTAAAGGTGGTGAAATTAAGCCTCTATCCTTATTTGTGAAATTTTCACCAGCATTTTGCACAACCGCGCTCAGAATCCAAATCTCATAGCTTTCACTTTCTTGACCACAAGTCAGGAGCAAGTAAACGAATACTTCTGAAAACATAGCAACTGTACTGGATAAAGATTGTTTATCTACTATATGCTTACGTAGACTTTTGGAGCTATTCGGATTGAGAAATTGACGCCTCAAAATAGGTATGCGTTGGGCATATTATGGATCAAAAATTTCCCATGATCAAGGCAATCGCTGAAGCTTCGCTCCTGTAAGCTTCTGTAAGCTTGAGATAAGCACACCTTAACTACAATATTTGAAGAGAAACTTAGCTATTAAGTGCGCGAAGAATTTCAGATTTTCATAATTTGGCACTTACAAGCCTCCAACAAATAAGCTCAAAAAAGTGAACATTCTTAAATTTTTATTCTTTCTTTTCGCAGAACTGCTTCCTTAGAGTCTTTTCTACACACACGTATACTATCGGTCTGCGGCCTACAAAATAAGCTGATTGCCAGCCATAGAAACACAACTTGAAGGGAGTTGTAAGCTCTTAAAGGCGAGGTTCTCAAGAGAAAAACGTTCAGTCTTTTGACGCATGGTTTTCTTCCCGTTTGCGATATCAGTACATGCAGATGCGCGTTAGGTTACGAAAGGCTTACTCTTTTCAATATTTTTGACTAATTCAAAAATATGAAGACTGGACAAAGTTATAGTCTTCCAAAATGAAATTTCGCAAAACGGACATTATTTTTGCAACAACCTAATACTTTCAAATGCTACCCATGCTGGGAGGGTTATCCGTCATTGCTTCATGCCTATGCTCCGACATTATTGTGTTGAAAACAAGAAAAGCCGTTCTATAATAATGAAAACCTTCCACAAATCCAAAGTTTTATGGAAGAAAACGAGGAAGAGCCTTTGTTTTCTACTGCAAATTAAAAAGAGTAGATTTTTCATTATCCAGATGTTCCACATGATCACTGGGTATGGAATTGCTAGAACAATGAACCGGGTCCACTATTTGCCATTCGGACGCTCACGAGCACATGTAGAAAAATATTTGGCTTATCTAGAAAGAATTTTCCCTCGCTTAAAGCAAACATATGTTCTTGCAAAGGTAAGCTCAGTCGTTGTTCAACTTCCTACAGGAAGAGAATACTTAGTCGAAAGCACCAATCCAGGTAAGACATAATTCATCTTAAAACGTATAAAATGCTGATTCCAAATTTGTAGTTACCAGTAGCGGAGCAGTTTTGTAGAAGGAGTTATGTGGGTGTTTCACTCTGGGGTTGAGGCACCCTCCAGTAGGTCTCCCCCTATTTATGAGCACTGTAGAGGAGAACCAACTGGTGACAATTGGCCTAGTGGTAAGTATTTTGGCTTACAATAAGCATTATAATACTCATATTACTTTGGTTTTATTAACGTTTCTAACTTCGATTAGCATCAACATCATCAGAAATTTCAGGCTTCAGGGCTCCAAAGCCATTTAGAAGCAAACCTTGGCACTCTCCTTATCAAGCAAGTCACTTACCAGTAGGCCATTTGCCACCAGTTGCTACTCCTCTACAGTGCTCATAGATAAGGGGAGACCTGCTGGAGGGCGTCTCAACCCCAAAGGGAAGACCTCCTCATAACTCCTCCTACAGAACCGCTCCGCTGCTAAAAGCTACAGACTTGGAATCAGCTTTCAAGCGCTTTAAGATATACAGGGTGTCCGTAAAGTATGTATACACTGTTTGATCGTTAATATCTCTTTTCCCAAGATCTTTTGCCTTGCTTCAGGTACCATTTTGTAGAGCTGGCTTCAACTTAGATTTGCAGTATAGAACGAATCACCCCCCTCTTCATTACAGTAGGATTACGGTAGAAACTTGAAACATATGGTGACAATGTGGAAAAAGCTACCGTTTCAAAATTTTTCAAAAAAAATGTGAAAACTTGTGTAATAGGGTTTTTATGGACGCTGAGTTCGATACTCAACTATTCAAAAGAATGCGAAGCTTTCCAAATGGTGCAACCGCACTTTTAGGAACATTGAAAAAATGGCCGCTACCTCTTACCTGGCATAACTCTTCAATGAAGGATCACAATAAGTTGGGAACTTTACAGTTAGAATCAGCAACTCTAACTAGCCTAGTGTAAAAGTTTTCAGGCTGTTTTGTCTCCTTTCTGAGGCAAAATACGGCCTTTCATGGCCCAAAACCCTCTTTCGACTTTCTACCGTAATCCTACAGTAAAAGAGAAAGATGGACGATTCGCTCTATACTGTAAATTTAAGTTGAAGCCAGCTCTACAAAATGGTACCTAAAGCAAAACAAAAGACTTCTTGGGAAAAGAGATAATTAACGATCAAACAGTGTATACGTACTTTACTGACACCCTGTATATTAGGTTGATGCATAATTCCTGCACCAAAATAGGTATAGACCGCTAATCCGGGATAATATTATATCCCAAATAGCATTCGATAAATCATTAGATAGAGCAAACCTAGCTCTACAAGATGGTGCTTAAAGTTTTGCAGCAGCCTTGATCCAAGCGAAGATTGAAGTCAAAAACGGAAAAGATCCAAGCGGCTTAAAAAATCAAGAAAAAATTGGAAGCCCGTTCAGAAAATTCCTCCAAAATTCCTTAATTGCTCATGCATCGTCATTTCGTCTAAGACATTTTTCTATGCAGTTGCTATATTTTTCTTTCCGCTAGAAAACGAAAAAACCGAAGTTTTTCATATTTTTTCCAAAATAATGCTGAGGTGTTCTAGCACCTATAGTTGTATACTACAGGACTTTAGAAGAGTGTGCGTGAATTTTTAGCTTTTTAGAGCAGTTGGCTTACGAGAAATATCGAATTTTTGGCAACAAGGCAAAAAAAATTTGGATGTAGAGAGCTAGATTCGATATTTCACGTGAACTAGTTCTTCTAGAAGGCTGAAAATGTAAAGTTTTACTGCTAATGGCATGTACCATACACCGTTAGTGTTAGAACATCTCAGCACTAATTTGGCAGAAACATGAAAAACTTCGTTTTCTCATCGTCAAGCTGAGAAAAAAAATACAGCAACTGCATAGATAAATGTCTTATGTAAAACGTCTACGCGTGAGCAAGAAAGAATTTTTGTAGGAGCTTTTTTAACGGAGTGACAATTTTTTAGATCTGTCTTAAGGTTTTCGGACCATGGTTTTTTTCAGTTTTTGGCTCAAAACTTCGCGTAAATCAAAGCTGGTTTAGATTTTTGAGCAATATTTGTAGAGCTAAGTTTGCTCTATCTAATGATATATCAAATCCTATATAAAGATAGGAGAATTTCGGATTTTTGCGCTCTGTAACTATTTTGGTGCAGGAATTATGCATTAACCTAATAGATAAGAGCTTTAAGATAAGATATGATATGTCTTATCTGGATTAGTGCTTTCGACTAAGTATCCTGTTAGTGTAGAGTATCAGGACTCTATACCTTTTAATTACTTGTAATGATTCAAACCCAGTATTGAGTGAACCTTGATTGTCAGAATGGAACAATAGAGAGGAGGGTGCCTTTTGCTAAATCTTGTTGTACTTATTACGATCCAAAGAGGTTTGAATGGTGTAACTTAGCGTGATCTCTGCAAGGTGCGCTAAAATTCAGGCTGAGCAACCTCACAGATCAATTTCTATTGTTGAAGTTCCGTTTTGGGCAAAATCCTAGATATTTCGAGGACTATATCGTAGATGTGCGTGGTATCCTAAAATTTTCGGAAGAAGTAAAACGAAATGGAAGTCAATTACTTTTCTCCTTGAAAAAGTATGAATTCCGCGATTGTATATCTCGTCCTCTTAAAACATTGATTCAGCTACTCTGAGTCTATGTGCATTCACGTGCGCATGGGTGATTTCGTTATAAGACGTATCTCAACTGATATGAACATCACTGTGGAAGCTGCCAATAAGATCGCCAAGAAAATGGTATGTTCAAATCGTTAAATAGCAGACTTCTTATCCTTGCAAATTTTGCAGAATATATCACACTTCATGATTTTCGGAGACGATAAAAAATTCATGACCAATATGTCACGAAATATTGTGAACTCCGGCGGATGGAAAGATGATTTACGTTGATCAACCATCAAACTTCAAATACTTTGATACATTGCCTACATTTTAGGCAGTGGCTATCTCAAAATACAAGGACTACCTGGATTTGTTTTTGGCATCTCAATTATGTAGCTCATTCCTGATTACTGCGGCCACCTCAACTTTTGGCTGGTGGCTTGCTTTCTTTGTGCAAAACCAAAATGCAGTCTACTACTTGAACGATACCAGAAGACATGCAGACAAAGTGCCCAGCAAGGAACTCTTTTTGTAAGTTAAATTTACCTATATAATCAAACATTAAACAGGTTCTTGCATGTCACTTCAGTATGAAGAGAAGTGCTCTTCGAGGCGTAGCTGTACAATAACACTTATGCGAATTTTGACCAGCTGTGTTCCTTCCTATCACTTGATACAAGATTGATTTTCTACTTTCAAATTTGTAAACGCTTTAACCGATTATTCATACGCTCAAACCTTTTCTAAAGAGGGTCCGCAAAAAAGGAAGCAGATCTAAAATCAGCAGAGACGCGTTTACTCATATTTTACGCTTCACCGGAACAATTGGTACCCTTTGCTTGTAAGAAAATCTGGATATCAGCGATTTAGTCAAAATCATCTTGATTGTAATAGATTGATGCAAAAGTTCGTTTTCTCCATTTATAAAAAAATTATATTTTCTTGCTTCTTTGACAGATTTGCGCAATCTCAAATTTGCTTAGAGGAAGCCATTTTCCTTGTAACAGTGCTTGTGCCTTTACTGCCTTCTGAAAAATGTGAGTTTGAGAAAAAAGCTGAGAGCAAAATAATTTCGGCTTCAACCATTAGTTCGCCAAATTTCTATGACCTGCGTAGAATTCGGAGCAAGCAGTGGTAAGTTTTGATTCAATAATCAAAACTTACCACTGCTTACCACTTACCAATAATCCATTCTTTCCAATTGTAGAAGTTCTGTGTTAAGTGAGCACTTTGTGAAGAATTTTTATTTTTGGATAAGCAATACGGAACAGCAAATTTGTTTTCTCTGCCATTTTTCTTCGAAATTCGTAACTGTTCACACAGACGCTCATTTTACAGAAACTTCGCAAATTGGTTGGGATCATAAGGGGTGTATATCTGCTTGCTCCGAATGCTATTGCAGATTAGAATTCTGGCGACTTAACTCAAAATGGTCGAACAGTTATGGTTTTATTCTCCTGCATCTCTATTGAAAGCTCACACTTGTCAGAGACAGCAAAGTAAAACGAAGAGTATGTTTTTTTTTACTTAGCAAATTTGAGTTTGTGCAAATTCGTAGGAAGAGCAAGAAGGATTTCATAAAATGGTGCAAAACAGACTTTTGCATCAATATCTAAAGTGTGGTAATTCATGCAGAAATACTCATCGGAGTAAATCCAATTAAGCGCTTTGCAAGTTTTCAAAGTACACAGTCAATAAACACTTCCTGGGCATTTGAGTTATCGCTTAGAAAGTAACTGACCTGGTTTTGGCGAAGGGTAACGATAAAAACATGTTCACTCCAGGAAATGTTCCTAAAACTACATTAATTTTTTTGTGAAGTTAATGCTTTCCAAGGAAGGAGGGATTGAAGGTAACAGCAAGCCAACAACAGCTCATAATTACATCAATTCATTATACATCATTTGGCGTGAAAGGCTCTGCTGGGGCAAGACTGCATGCTAGTTATATGCAAATAACTACGCGTCTGTGCATATAAGAGCTGCACATTTTAAGTTCGTATAGATTTAGCAAAATACCAAATCGCGGAGTTTCGGCACTTGATAAATCCTGGAAATGTACCTTGGGCCTCACACGAGGAGTACAATACGGCAGATTAGCATGCTTGAAATTTCCGACCACAACTATAAAAAGCTTCTTCCAGAGTGGCGCAGCTGCGCCGGCACCGAGCTAGTGCCGGTTGTCTCGGCGCCAGGCCTGCGGGCCTCGAGTATTGATTGAAATTTTTGTCAAAAGTTCCGGTAGAGCTGTCTCGGCATGGCGCTAGCTTAGGGCCGGCACAGCTCTGGCACTCTGGACGAAACCTATATTAGTGTTGCGACTTTACAAAAACTGTCATTCTTAGGTTTTGTTCATTCTAGGTCATTGTTTCCTTTATCATATTCTTTTACAGAAAATCATGGCAGTTATACACCGAATAAAAGGAACAGCCATTTCGCTGTGATGTGTCATCATGTGGCAGTTCTTGCTACAATTAACATCTATGTGATCATGGCAAACACATTATTAGATGATGTACGCAATGCATAACCAGTGCTATCTCAAAGCTAGATCTAGTTGTCGCCATTGTCAATATTTGAGCATTCAGTCAAAATTTTGACACGTTTTCTCTACAGCCGAGTGGATTTCCCGCTTAATATAGTGTGCTTGCACTGAAGGTGACATGTGGTAAAATTTGCGTGTGAACAAGTAGTCACGCCAGTAATGCCAACATTTTGCACGCGCAAATGGCCGGCGTCACAAGCGTAGCTATTAGCTTTAAAGGCACCGTCCACCCAGATTTTCGACTTCCACGTTTTTGTCGTTTCAGGGCCTTCTCATGTCCCTGATTCCGAATATGAAGTCGAGAATGCGCGAAAACCCCGAAAATCCCCGTTCCGGAAAACGCACAGACCTGCTTTCCGGAACGGTGATTGGATGGGCGCGCACAAATGGGCGGGCATGGATGGAGGAGGGCGGGCATGGATGGAGGTCCTCGTGCATCTTCGCTATTCCGCAGCGATTTTCTCGCTCCCGAAGCGGCCCTCTGCACCGCGACTTGGGCATCGGATTGATAGAAGTCCCTACTATTATATGCTGCCAAAAGCTCAACACCCTCAACTTGGGGTGGACGGTGCCTTTAAGCGCAAATTTTACCACATTTCACCTTCAGTGCAAGCACACTATATTAAGCGGAAAATCTACTTGACTGTAGCTTTGTTTCTATTATATTGTCTATTAAGATAATTGCAAATTGGTGAACATGTGCAGAAAATACCGCTTGCTTTGAAATACATTGCTGCCATGATAAAGGTATGCAAGTTTGAACTGATAGCTTCTGTGAGAGCCTTTACAATTTCTTAAACTACAGTATTGGCAAGTGACGTTATAAAGTTGACAAGTAACTTCTAAATGTATGGAGTTTAGAATTGAAAACGTAATTAAAACATGCCCGGCAACGCTAATGGTGATGCATTCATCTCAAACCAACCCTGCTACCGTATTTGGTAAATGGCTGGTGTCGGTCATATTGCGTGCGGATACACCTCCCAGTGGCGGTTCGAGAGCCTCCGCTCCTGAGAGTGACTACCGAAATTTCTAAAGATATTTACATGGGATATAACAAGTGACTTATTTATACCTGCGAATAATCGTCACTTTCTCAAAAACTCAAATCTACCATGTGAAAAAAAATTTGTTCCGGCGTTGCACGCCACTACGCTCCCTCTAGATCGGGATTATGGGTTCGCAAAAATTTTCGGAAGCATCCCAAAAGATTTTTTGGAGTGAGTGGCTGACGCCGCGCACCTTCTTTTGAAAAATTTTCGACACCCCAAGGGGAAATCCTGAGATCGCACCTTCGCACTCATTTTTGAAATATTAGGTCGGCAAAAGTTTTGTCATTTTTATGAATTGACTCGCAAATCCGGTACAGTAGCGAGAAACAAACACTTCAAGCTGTATCCGAAGCAGAATTCTGACTTCCCGCTATTTTTAAGAATTTTTAGTCGAGTATTATGGAAAGCTTCAATAGGCAACAACTAGGGTAGACCTTTTGCCAACTAAAGCGTTTTTTCTTTTTCCAGCTTCCCTTTTAAAACGTTGCTGGACGATTTTCCAAAAGCCTTAAGTTTCGCAGAAATCCCATAGCTTGTTGTTGCACTAAACACTGCAAAATCTTCAGAAAATGAGGCTTCAAACTCGATTAATATTCTTACTAAGCTTGAAAGTAAATGAGCGATTTTTCTGTCAAGATATGAAAATTTGGAAACTCAGGATACATTACTGCGATATTTCCTCCTCAAATTGCGTTTTTCGTCAAAATAGACAACTTTTAAAAAGAGAAAAAAAGTTGCATCGAATGGCATGTGAGCTGTTTACTATTTCCTGTTCTACGAGGCCAGAATTGGCTGAACATAAATTTCCTTTGCATCAAAAATATTCTGAGGAAATTTTCGAAGGCAATCAACAAAGCTATAAAAATTACGATAACGGCGGTTACCCGGTACTCATACGGCCGCCGGCCGGTATGCGTCAGTGGCGCAACGAAATGACACTGGGCTATAGCATTTCTTTTTCTACGTTCTAGCTTTCGTTCAGCACTGTAATCTCAATAAAGGGTGGGAATCTACATCAACATATTTAGTATAACTACAACACTATGAGAAGAAACATTGACATGAGTTGCATACAGATTCATTAAAAACATATGTTGCTACAAAGCTAGTAACTATTTATCAAGATCATTTGACGCAGCAAGTTCACATAAAGTTTGACAACCTTTCCGTTGCGTCGGTAGGTCCAAAATGTTCTTTAAGAACTTCTGAATGCCACACATAAGCAATAATGCTGTACGTGATAAGTCTGAAATTGAAACAAACTATTGACAATTTTTAAATGACACAGAACTTACATGCTATACACAGAGTTGCGATAATGTTTATTAGTAGAGCAATACCAAAAACATAAGCATTACAGAAGACGGCTAGAATAGATGATGATTGCGTCAGTCTTAAAAAAAACAGTGCTAGTTTTAATGATTTTCAAGAAGAACTTACATATTTTGGAGTGCGTCCAGCAGCTGTGACCATCAGATCAGCAAAAACGCGGTAGAATATCAGATAGGTTCCGATTCCAATATGTTGTCAACAAAGTAGCAACCGGCAGATCATTGAATCGAGATGAATTATGGAATACTCAGCAAACCAGGGATAGTCCAGAAATCCAATTAGTAAGAAAGGAGCATTGAAGAACCATACAATTTTTGCCAAACCGACAGCAGTCAACCCAATCGCTGTAGTTCCATCAAAAGTGCAAGATCGCAAAAACTACACAATTGCAAATGCCTTCTGAAGAACTTGTGGGAATTTATGTACTTCTCTAGTTCGCACACAGTGTCACCCAGTTGATGCGATACATAGATTTGACCTCACATTAAGGGGACATCTAAATTAACTCAGATTGTGCTTCTTCGCCATGCAAGTCAAAAAGCTTAGGAAACACAAACATCACGGCGCTTCTACAAATATACAAAAGAGAGCGGAAAAACAGTGAAGGTGGGCTACATCAACTTACACATACTTGGATGCCAAATACCTGAGTAGCTCAAACATAATTATTATTCATTTCTCAGACATTCGCGGTTGAGTCGCGCAGGACAGAACGAGTTGTTATCACGGATGCCTGCGCGACTCCCGAAATCGGTGTCGGACACCGGGACAAAATCGGGATAACTGATTTTGTTTCCGGGCAAAAGTGCGCGACAAAATTAGGTGTCCCGACGGACACATTCCGGACAGAAACGGAAGACACCATAATGTCTCGATCGCGTTCAGAGCACGCGTCCTGCGCCCTTATTAACAGCTTTTTGCGTCCTCTGTGCCCTCTCTCACGCCTCCCTTTTCACTCACATTGAGCCCATGGTCTCTTTGGGTCTTATTTGTCACGCTTGTTACTTTTCTGCTAGTAAATCTCAATCTTACTTCATGAAATTTATCAACAAATACCACACGATGTTCTCGAGCAGACTTTACAATGACATTGAAATGAGATACACAGCAGTAAGTATAAGATTCGGAGCATCACAACTACGACACAAGGTCACAAAACAACTACAACAAAAAAATGTAGGCAATAGCATCAGGCTTCCTCAATATCTTCAGCTTCACTTCAAAGCATTCAGTCTTCTGAATCACCAGTCTTCTTTAGTGGTACTGCTGCCTTCAGTGTTTTCGGTTGAAGTTCCGTTATGGGCAAAATCCTAGATATTTCGAAGACTATATCGTAGATGTGCGTGGTATCCTGAGATTTTCAGAAGAAGTAAAACAAAATGGAAGAAAATTACTTTTCTCCTTGAAAAAGTATGAATTCCACGATTGTTTATTCTCGTCCTATTGAAACATTGAATTAGCTATTCTGAGTCTATGTGCATTCACGTGCGTAAGGGTGATTTCGTGAAAATACATATCTCAACTGATATGAACATTACTGTGAAAGCTGCCAATAAGATCGCTAAAAAATGGTATGTTTTATTTCATCATTAAGTAACAAACTTCTTATCCTTGCAAATTTTGCAGAATATATCACACTTCATGATTTTCGGAGAAGATAAGAAATTTATGACCAGTATGTCACGAAATATTGTGAACACCGGTGGATGGAAAGATGATTTACGTTAATCAACCATCAAACTCCAAGTACTTTGGCACATTGCCTATACTTCAGGCAGTGGCTATCTCAGAATATAAGGACTATCTGAATTTATTTTTGGCATCTCAATTATGTAGCTCATTCCTGATTACTGCGGCCACCTCAAGTTTTGGCTGGTGGCTTGCTTTTTTCGTGCAAAACCAAAATGCAGTCTATTACTCAAACGATACCAGGAGACATGGAGACAAAGTGCCTAGCAAGGAACTATTTCTGTAAGTTAACTTACCTACAAAATCGAAGATTAACAGGTTTTTGCATGCCGCTTCAGCATGGAGAGAAGTTGCATTTGCAGAGTAGCTGTACAAAAACACGTATGCGGATTTCCACTAGTTGTGTACCCCCTTGGATTCACGATCCAAGATTGATTTCCTACTTTCAAATTGTAACAGCTTTGACCAATTATGCATACGCTCAGTCTCCTTTTGAAGAGTTGGTCCACAAGAAGGGAAGCAGATCTGAAATTAGCAAAGAAGCGTCTACTGATATCTTATGATTCACCGGAACAATTGGTACCCCTTGCTTGTAAGAAAATCTGGATATCAGCGATTCAGTCAAATCGTCTTGATTATAATAGGGTGGTGCAAAAGTTCGCTCTCTCCATTTTTCAAAAATCATAGTTTCTTTCACTGACAGATTTACACATCTCAATTTCGCCTAGAGGAAACCATTTTTCTTGTAAAGTGCCTTTACTGCCCTCTGAAAAATTTGAGCTTTCAAGAGAAAAGCCGAGAACAAAATAACTCCGGGTTCGACTATTAGTTCGCCAAACTTCCATAACCTGAGTAGAATTCGAAGCAAGCAGTTATAACTTTTATGATCCACCCTTTCCAACTGTAGAGATTCTGTGTTGAGTGAGCATCTTTGTGAAGAATTATTAATTTTGGATAAGCAATACGAAACAGCAAATTTGTTTTTCTGCTATTTTTTCAAAATTCATAATTGTTCACACAGATACTCATTTTATAGAAACTTTGCAATGGAAGGTTGGGATCATAAGAGGTATACCTCTGCTGGCTCCGAATGCTATTGCAGCTTTTAGAGTTTTGGCTACCTAACTTAGAATGGCGAGCGTGAAATGGTTTTATTTTCGCATCTCTTTCGAAAGCTCACGCTTGGTAAATGACAACAAAACAGATCACAACAGATTTACAAAGAGTATGTTTTTTTTATCTAGCAAATTTGAGTTTGTGCCAATTCGTGAGAAGAGCAAGAAGGATTTCGTAGATTATTTGCGAATAAACTTCTGCACCAACCTAAAATACATGATACAATATCTAGAACGTGATAATTCATGCAGACATACTCACCGGAGTAAATCCAGTTAAGCGCTTCGCAAGATTTCAAAGTACACAATCAATAAACACTTTCTAGGCATTTGACTGGTTATCGCTCAAAAAGTAACTGACGTAGTTTCGGCGAAGGGTAACATTGAAAACATGTTCACTCCAGAAATGTTCCTAAAGCTACCCTAATTCTTTATGAAGTTAAAGGCAGTGGATCGGCAAAACACAACAACTCGGGTTTTCAACGCAATAGGTTCCTTATCGCCCAAGTATGAAAACAGTTCAATCTTGGTTGCACAGCATGCCTTCCCTGCCGAGAAAATGGCCCTCAAACTTACACGCGCAGGCCAATCTTACACGCTCTCGGACGAATTGGCAATTTCCTCCTCACCATTGGAGGCTGCCCGCCGCAATGCTACAATCATTGGGTCTCAACGATCCAGCGTCATCAGCCTTGCTCCACTCGTCCAATTCCGAAAGGAAGGGCATTGAAACATGCTCGTTTTCGCCTTTTTCAAGCTCGCAGAAGTGGATTTTCGGGATCAGCGTAATGAATAACCCCAGGTAAGCGAAAATTTGACTAGGTTGAGATTTGCCGAGCCACTGCCTTTAATGCTTTCCAAGGAAGGAGGGACTATCAAAGGTAACAGCAAGCCAACAAGACTGTATTTCATAATTACATCAATCCACTATTCATTATTTGGCGTGAAAGGCTTTGTTGGGGCAATACTGAATGCATTTGTGATTATATAAAAATAACTACGCGTCTCTGTATATAAGAGCTGCACACGGTAAATTCGTATAGATCTGGCAAATTGCCAAGTCGCGGAGTTTAGCGACATGATGAATCGCTGGAGGTGTGCCTTGCTACACAGGAGCACAGTGTGGCAGAGTAGCATGTACCTTCCAACCATATTATGAAAGGCTCCTTCCAAAGTGGCGGAGCTCCGCCGGCGCCGAGGTAGCGCCGTGCTGTCTCTGCGCTAGGCCTGCGGGATTTGTTCTCAGCCAGGTATTGATTAGAAATTTTGTCAAAAAATCCGGTAGTGCTGTCCCGGCACGGCGCTAGCTTAGCGCCGGCACAGCCCCGGCACTCTGGACGAAAGCTAAATGTTGCGACTTTACAAAAACTGTCATTTTTAGGGGTTTTGTTCATTCTGAGTCATTTCCTTTATTATATTCTGTTGCAGAAAACCAAGGCAGTTATACACCGAATAAAAGGAACAGCCATTTCTCTGTGATATGTCTTCACGTGGCAGTTTTCGCCACAGTTAGCAGCTATGTGATCATAGCAAACACATTATTAGATGATGTGCGCGATGCATAACCAGTGCTATCTCAGAGTTAAATTTAGTTGTCGCCATTATTTGAGCATTCAGTAAATAGTTTCGATACGTTTTCCCTAGCTTTGTTTCTTTCAAATCGTTTGTCAAGATAACTGCAACTTGGTGAACATGTGCAGGAACTATCGCTTGCTTTGAAATATATTGCTGTCTGATAAAGATATGCAAGTTTAAATTGATAAATTCTGTGATAGCCTCTATAATATCTTATGCTACAGTATTGGCAAGTAACGTTACGAACTTGGCAAGTGACTTCTAAACACTTTACAGGGGGGTGTATGCAGTTTAAAATTGAAAACCTGATTTAAACAGTGCCCGGGCAATGCTGATGGTGAGGCATTCATCTCAAATCAAACCCTGCTGCCATATTTGGTGAACGACTTGTATCGGTCATGCTATTGCGTGGGGATAGATGAGATAGGTGGGGCGACTTCCTGGAACACTTGAAGTAGTCTGAACGAAGTTAACGAAAAGAGAATGGACGGGACATTTTCAGGAAAAGAAGCGGAATAGAAGAATCAAACCAAACTATTTCTAGTCCTTTGAAGACTCTTTCTAGTTTAAGAATTTCAGAACTGCAACATTGCGCATAACTTAAGAAGTGAAAACCTTTCGTCCCCCCTCCCCCTCCTCCCCCCGGCAAATCGCGGGGTTGTTAGTGCTGAGCATATGGAATATGGATTATATGGATTGTTGTGGAAGACACGAGTCATTTCCACAACAATCCGTAATCACATTCACATTACGAAACTAGTCGTATTCCGATTTTTTGCTGAAAAATAATTTCATGCTTTAACGATGTATAGTATCGTTGTTTCAATATAGCTATACAAAAAAAGAAGTTACTTCAAATTTATTTCAAAAAATGACATAGAATCAATAATACTACTAAACAGTACAATCGGCATTATGAACTATTGAGAAGAAAAAACATTAAGTTTTTGCCAAGAGCAGTACTTCAACGGATTATGTGTAGATAACCAGTTCATAAAATGCTGGGAAATGAGCTTAGTTAGTTCGCTCTGGTCTTGCTCTGTAATCTATACATATATATATAATAAGCGGCTTAATCTGAAGTTGTGTGGAGTTTGTCCGTTACGAAATTACAGTGAGGAATGATTTACGATACTAAACATCATGTGATGTTAAGATAGCGAGTATGGTTCATTTTTAACTACGGCTCACTTTGCAATAAACCGAACAATGATTTGAGAGACAAGCTCTCAGAAAGTGAGTCTACCACGGTTCACGATGCCAGTGCGAACCTCTGCGAAGCAGAGGTGAAGCACTGGTACATATATAAAACTGAAAGTTTGTCTGTAAGTCGCTAAAGATGTTTTGTTTTATAGAATCTTTATGAATAGACCGTTTGAGCTGAATTTTGGCTCCCATATAAGTAAGCCACGGCGCAGAACATAGGCTACTTTTCGCGACAATTCGTTGGGTCCTTCTGTCGATTTATTGATTTGTTTAGGTAAGTGTGCGAAAATGAAAACCCTATCGCATCATTTCATAACTTGCTCTACAGTGAGCAGTACGGCTCATTCTTTATCTTGACATAAGGAACTTGGTGGAGGAAATCCCAGGTAGGTTCTTGCCTCAATTTAAGAGATGTACAGCCTGTTCTGAAGGAAAGCGGTTTTCTTAGGTTAGGTGGGGACGTATACAATGAGTACTTAACTAAAACTGTGATATCGACTCAAACTAAAATTTCATTCAATTGCTTAGCTCATGTGGGTCGATCGCCTCTATGGTTTGGACCATAGGATCAAAACCGCACAGAGACGGTCGGCTTAAGCCGACGGTAATAATCATCAAATGTTGCCAATAATGTTGATTGACGGAAAAATGAAAGAGCTGCAATCTTGCGAACGTATACTAGTTTTCGGCTCACAAAAGAGCTAGGAAAAGAAAAAGCCTTTGGATAAAACACATCGAAACCGTTTTTGAAAGAGATGGCGGAAATTGCCGCATTAGTGCATTTCGAAACTATATCGCATCGAGAAATAACACATAAAAAGCACACTGTATAGCTTGCCCAAAGCACGGCTAGTTTTGTGCGAAGAAAAATCATCTTTCGAATGTCAGATTGCATGAAACAAAAAAAGATCCCTCTATTTATGGAAAACCAAGCTGTAAGCGCCATTCCATTTTTGGGAGGAATCAAGAACCAGACTGTAGATTTGTTGTCCCATTATCCTTAAAAGGTCTCGGTGTCTGAAAGAAAGGCTTCATATAAGGAAACCGACGAAAAGAAGTACAAATTCTAAAACTGTCGCAAAACAATGGAAGGCATCCGAATTATATAGCTTGCCGCCTTTCTGCATCGTTTACGCATCAACGCAGAAAGGCGGCAAGATGAATTTGCATGCTACCGTAATCAGATATTTTGGAAACCGCAGAATGGATGGTAGTTAGTAGAAAAAGCGCTATATCTCATTCTGTGCGGGAAAGTTTTGGATGAAAATCGTACTATAGAGAGAAGAAATCGTACTATAGAGCGGTAGAAACGACATTAAAATTGAGACATTCAACGGCTTTAAGAATAAGTTAATGGGGTGCGCCCCCCCTCCCTTAAAAGCTGCGGCAGCGCAGCTTTTGAGGGGGGGGGGGTGCCGCATCCCATTAACTATATCAAAAAAACAATCTTAGCGGACAGTATTTATATGAATCGATAGCCTAAACCTTGTAGATTCCATAGGACTGTTTGAAGCCTGATTCGTCTTCTTAGCTCTGAGTAATACTTGGTGAAAGCACAGCGATCAAAAGCGAAAAATGGGAAAAACGAGATTTTGGTTGGCTTCTAATTCCACAGTTTGGAGGTCTTCTAAAGCGGAATTCCTGAGGTGGACAAAGAAGGAGTAGTGCTTTGTCTTGAGTGCAAAAACGGATAGCCAATTCACCTTTGAAACAAAGTTAACCATGTTGGAATTTGACCATTTCACTTAGGTAACCTAGTATCTTGAATCTTCAGAATTCGCTCACACTTTGCCTACAGGGGTTATTTGACGTGCTAATTATGGATAGGATACGAATATCATGTTACCACTATTATCAGATTACCCAACTACGACCCCCTCCCCTTTTGACTCCTCAATACGACCCCCCAGGTGTGGCGTGCCGCACACCACGCTTGACCCTGGTATTGACGATTATAATCATCAAGAATGTTGCCGTTCTTACCGGCCTGTCAGTAGAGTTTTTGACACTGCATGATGAATCGATCATCCTTTGTTCATTTTTCCTAAGCGGTCATCCCTGTGATTTCTTTTCTTTCTTTGATATTTTCTGATGTAAAAGAGGAGTGATTTCCAACCATAAAAGAGACGTAGTTACCGATCAATGTTATGATTGACGGGGAAGTGAGAGTCAAATTCTGATCATTTCATAATGCATCAGCAATTACATCGGTGACTACCGGTTAACATTAGTAATATTGGGCCCTTAAACAAGCACTGCATCAATTGCAGGACCAGCATTTTGCAATTGTTGTTAGAGGATTTTGATTTGCAAATAAATTCAATGATAAGTTGTGGTCTTGCACGTCACACATATCTGCAAAAATGGTGAATGATTTTATCCGGGCAAGGCCGGGTACATCAGCTAGTCTTATACAGGGTGTCCCAAAAGTATGTATGCACTGTTTGATTGTTGATGTTTCTCTTCCCAAGAAGTTTTTTGCCTTGCTTCGGGTACCATTACCATTTTGTAGAGCTGGCTTCAACTTATATTTGCATTATAAAACAAATCACCCCTCTCTCTTCATTACTGTAGGATTACGGTAGAAACTTCAAAGAGGGTTTTGAGATATGAAAGGATATATTTTGCCTAGAAAGAAAACAAAACAGCCTGAAAGCTTTTACACTAGCCTAACTAGAGTTGCTGATTCTGACTGTAGAGTTCCCAACTTATTACGATGCTTCATTGAAGAGTTATGCCGGATAGGAGGTAGCTGCCATTTTTTCAATCTTCCTAAAAAGTGCGGTTACACCGTTTAGAAAGCTTCGTAATCTTGTGAATAGTTGAGTATTGAACTCAGCGTCCATGAAAACCCTATTACACAAGTTTTCACATTTTTCTGAAAATTTTTGAATTGGCAGCTTTTTCCTCATTGACACCATATGTTTCAAGTTTCTACCGTAATCCTACAGTAATGAAGACAGATGGATGATTCGTTTTATAATGCAAATCTAAGTTGAAGCCAGCTCTACAAAACGGTACCTGAAGCAAGGCAAAAAAGTTCTTGGTAAGAGAGATATTAACAATCAAACAGTGCATACATACTTTTGGGACACCCTGTATATAAAGCTGAATGTCTGTTTGTATGTCTGTATGTCTGCATGTACGTATGTTACAGAATAGAAATTTAAAATTTATTATAATAATAGAAATAAAAATCCGAATAGAAATTTTTATTTCTGAACATCCGGACCAAACTTGGCACAGATACACTTCGGGGCGGGGCGGGTGTCATAGGCTACTTTTCATCATCGATCGATATCGATTTTATCGATTTTTATCGATTTTTTTGCAAAGTCGAGCTGTGGGGCTGGGATTTGGCACGGTGGGTAATCGAGCATGCTGTCTGTTACGAATACAATATTAGTTTTTGGTATTACTATTACTTTTATCGACTTTTTAAAATTTGAACTGAAGGGCTGGGAGTTGGCACAGAGGGGGGGGGGGGGGGAGGGTGGGAAAGTGGGCATGCTGATTTCGAAAACAACACAGGGTACGGGAAATGAAGTGCATAAGCGTGCGCAGGGAAAGGCTGTACAGGCATAGGGTTGGGTATTACAGTGTTTTGACAGGGCCGGGCGGAGCCTGGTAAGCCAGTTAGCCTTATATATAAAGCTGAATGTCAGTTTGTCTGTCTGTCTGTCTGTATGTAGGCTACTTTTCGTCATCGATCGATATGATTTTATCGATTCTTATCGATTTTTTCGCATGCTGATTACGAATACTATATTAGTTTTTGAAGTCGTCCATTACTTTTGTCGATTTCATCGATTTTTTGCAAAGTTTGAGCTACGGGGCTGGGAGTTGGCACAGGGGTAATCGAGCATGCTGATTACATATACAATATTAGTTTTTGGAATTATCCGCTGCTTTTATCGATTTTATCGATTTTTTTCCAAAGTTTGAGCTACGGAGCTGGGAGTTAGCAGAGAGGGTAATTGAGCATGCTGATCACTAAAACAGCGGGAATAGGGAAATGGCATGTAGACGTGGGAACAGGGAAAGATTGTACAGTGATACGGATGAGAGCTTTATCATAGTGTTTTGACAGGGCCGAGCGGAGCCGGGCAACAGCTAGTATACAGTAGAATAAAGGAGTCTAATGTTGATAATGCGTTGAGACGCAACATGGTTCTAATAGTATTTAGAGCATGGAGGAAAGGCAAAAATACCGCACTTGCTGTAACTTCACCGATAACGGTTGTTTGTTACCAAGACTTTTCAAAGACTCAGTGTAAAAGTAGGTGTCAAATAAGTCGCGGTATTGTTTACTAAACATTATTTTTGCATTCGTTATTACAACCAAAAATTTTTACTTGCTGTTTCAACACGATCACAGCGTTCACAAACCTGCAGAAGTAGTAAACCAGGAAATTGAGAGAGACTGACATGCTTATGAAAAGGCAAGCCACTAGGGTTTAGTCGATGCTTTCATTGTGAAATGTGATAGATTCGTGAAGCCAAATGCGACAGCGGTAGCAAACCAGCCAAAAACCACTGCAGAGCTGGATAATACCAGAGAACGTTGAATGTCTCTTACTTTTTTGCCCGCTAAAATGTTGACGTTACTCAATATAACATACCAGTGCGTCACCTCCGCTTCGCGGAGGTTCGCAATGGCTCTCCTATCCGTATGCCTTTCTCATGTCCGCATGATGATAACTTTGAAACTCACCACGCGATGCTGAACATCACAAATGAATCGTAAATAACTGTTCATTTTTTAAGCATTTCCACGTAAGATCGGTAATTTTGAGAAGGAAAAGATTTTCGCAAAGGAACGAATGCGAGTTATGGATTACTAAGTTTGTTTTGGCTGGTAGTCGACATGAAGATAATAGTCACTTTGAGCTACATGTGCAAAAATCTTTCCAAATTTCAAGGTAAGACCTTGCCAAAACGACTACCAATGCAATCACCTCTTTTTGGCGTTGGTTTCGCAGAAAAACAAACTTTTTGGAATCATTCTGGTCTAGAATTCATGGGGCGCAGGTTTACTTGCCAGGCAAATCATAACTTTGCAAAAAGTCGAATTAGTAACCTAGTTTTGCGTGCCGAAAGCCGCGTGGACCCGTTTGACACCTCAATTTTGATGGACCCGTTTGACGAACCGGCTCGTCCTTGTGCATGGTGGACCTACATCCTGGTGCGGTATGTTATGCAAAATTATAGCTCGATAGCTTGGCTGCAGCTCCTTCTATGAATTTCGTGACAGACAGACAAACACACACACGCACAAAAAGACAGACGTTTAGCGCTCTATTATAAGTCATGATTGCTCTGCATCAGGGCTCGGCACAGCTGGAATCGGTGAAGTTACAGCAAGTGCGGTAAGTATTTTTGCCACTCCTCCATGCTCTAAATGTTCTTAGAAACAAGTTGCTTTACAATGCATTATCAAAATTAGACTACTTCATTATAGTGTACCAGTGCTTCACCTCTGCTTCGCAGAGGTTCGCACTGGCCATCACGAACCGTGGTAACGCTCGAGAGCCTTCTCTCATCATTGTTCGGTTGACTGCAACGTGAGAGCCATAGTTAAAATGAACCACACTCGCTATCTTAACCTCACACGCTGTTTAGTATTGTAAATCATTCCTCACTGTAATTTCGTAACAGGCAGACTTACAGACCGACAAATTAGCGGCTTATTATAAGTCATGATATTACAGAGTAAGATCGGAGCCGAACTAAGTAAGCTCATGTTCCAGCATTTTATGAACTGGTTATCTACACATAATCCGTTGAAGTACTGCCCTTGACAAAAACTTGATGTTTTTTCTTCTTAGTAGTTGATAATGCCGATTTTGTATTGCTTAGCTGTAATTCTTGTTGCTTCTGTGTCATTTTTTTTGAAATAAATTTGAAGTAGCTTCTTTTCTGTAGCTATATTGAAACAAAGATACTATACATCGTTTAAACATGAAATTCTTCTTCAGCAAAAAATCAGAACACGACTAGTTTCGTAATGTGATTACGGATCGTTGTGGAAATGACTCTTGTCTTCCACAACAATCCATATAATCCATATTCCATTGCTCAGCACTAACAACCCCGCGATTTGCCGGGGGGAGGAGGGGGAGGGGGGACGAAAGGTTTTCACTTCTTAAGTTATGCGCAATGTTGCAGTTCTGAAATTCTTAAACTAGTAAGAGTCTTCACAGGACTAGAAATAAGTTCGGTTTAATTCTTCTATTCCGCTTCTCTTCCTGAAAATGTCTCGTGCATTCCCCCTTCGTTAACTTCGTTCAGACTACTTCATGTATTCCAGGAAGCCGCTGCGTAGTCTTCATTAATGTCGAGATCTTCGGCTTGCCAACAATTATCAATGCAAGAAATCAGGACTTTTCTCTTTTTTCTGATGAATTTCATTTTTTGGGATTCCCAACCCGTCTCTTCCACATGCATGCTTATCCGTTCATTATCTACCACGCTTATCCTTATAATGGGAAAAGCTGCGAACTCGAAGCAGATTGAAGAAAAAACGCTGTTCGTTTTCATATCCGGAAAAATGAGTCTTCGTGCACTCGTCCGTTCTCTTTCGTCATTATTGTTCAGACCCACTTCATGTGTTCCAGGACGTCACCTCGTAGCTCAGCATTTGTAAAGAGGCATAAACAACATTTAGAACACATGAAGTATTTCGAAAAAAAAATAACGGAAAATGAATGCAGAGCGCACGACGACACATCTTCCGGCATACACAGAAAAAACTGCATTCATTCTTCAACTTCGCTTCAAGCGCATCTTTTCTAATCATGAGGAGAGGCGGCGTAAAAAAATGAGACCGAAATTAGTAAAATCTGACAAGGAGAGGATACTTAGTCGAAAGCGCCAATCCAGATGAGACATATATCATCTTAAAGCGCTTGAAACGCTGATTCCAAATCTGCAGTTTCTAGCTGCGGAGCGCTTTTGTAGGGGGAGTTATGAGGAGTGTTTCCTCTAAAGTTGAGGCGCCCTCCACCATTTCTCCCCCTACCTATGAGCACTGTAAAGGAGTACCAACTGGTGGCAACTGACCTAGTGGTCAGTGACATGCTTGATAAAGAAAGTGTCAAGGTCTTAGTCCTCTTCGCACGCAACTTTGTCTCAGTTTTTTTGCAAAATTGAGCCTCTAAATGGCTTTAAAGCTCTAACGCTTGAAATTTTTGATGATATTGATGCTATAGAAGTGGTAAAAAATCAAAGTAATACGAATATTATGATCTCTATGTAATCTTCACTCAAGTTACTTACCATAGGCCAGTTGCCACCAGCTGGTAATCCTCTACGGTGCCTATAGGTAGGGGAGACATTGTGGAGGGCGCCTCGACCCTAGAGGGAAACACCCCTCATAACTCCCTCGACAAAACCGCTCCGCAGCTAAAAGTGCAGATTTAGAATCAGCGTTTCAAGCGCTTTAAGATGATATATGTCTCATCTGGATTGGTGCTTTCGACTAACAGGGGAAGTTCACTTATTCGAAGTGGCGATTCGGAAGGAGATCTATACCATTGGATAGAGCTCAAAAAGCTGATCTCAGATGTACCTTCTATATCTGCGGTGCGTCGTTCTGAAAAAAGTTATGGGCTTTTCTAAAGCCAAATTTTCGTGCATTTTGAGTCGCAAAATCATGACAATCGCTATACAAAAGTGTGCAAGCTTAAGCAAACCACCTAGTAAGTATTGTAGGTCTAATTCGACTTCATCCGAACGTTTTCGAGTGCTTTCCGACCATGTTGTTTTTTCACAGGCCGTCATTTGCTTCCTTTATCACACTTCCGTTATATAAACAAAAAAGCCCATAACCTCCATCTAGAAGAACGCGTCGCAGATATTGAAGATATAGTTGAGAACATCGTTTTACGTTCTATCCACTGGTAGTTTGCAAAAAAAGTTTCCGACGCGACGCGTTCTTCTAGATGGAGGTTATGGGCTTTTTTGTTTATATAACGGAAGTGTGATAAAGGAAGCAAATGACGGCCTGTGAAAAAACAACATGGTCGGAAAGCACTCGAAAACGTTCGGATGAAGTCGAATTAGACCTACAATACTTACTAGGTGGTTTGGTTAAGCTTGCACACTTTTGTATAGCGATTATCATGATTTTGCGACTCAAAATGCACGAAAATTTGGCTTTAGAAAAGCTCATAACTTTTTTCAGAACGACGCATCGCAGATACAGAAGGTACATCTGAGATCAGCTTTTTGAGCTCTATCCACTGGTATAGATCTCCTTCCGAATCGCCACTTCGAATAAGTGAACTTTCCTTGTAAGTATCCTCTCCTTGTGAGAGAAAATACGTTGATGTAGGTCAAAAATTTCTGACTCCATTCACTCGAAATCGCAGCGCATGTAGAACAGTTCTGGCACAATTCCAGCATGGTGCGAGAACTGTGTTGGAAAGCGTTTTGGAACTTCTGGAATTAGTAGTATAAACCCAGCCTAATTTCAATGTTGTTGTTTTTTTTTGTCTGAATGTGGCGATGTGCACTGAATGCGCACCTCCTATGGGATCTCATAATTACTTTTGGAAATATGGCTTCTTCAAAAAAAAACGTCAAATTCAAAGGCTTTTCAAAATGAGATCGTCGATCTGAAAACACATCTTAAAAGGTCTTAACATTCACCTGTATCACCTGTATCCTCGTTATCGTCGTGTTGTACTAGCGGGTAGATACCAATGGTGCCTCTATGTCCCTATCTCGGTCGATTATGTTTACGTATCGCACCAGGAACACGTGAAACGCTTTAAAGGACTTCATTTACGGACTTCGTGAACATATCTGATGTCGCGTTGAGCGTCTTTCTCGTTCGCGTTTGATGTCCAGTGGTATCCAATCTGTTACCCACCCTCTCGACAGCATGTTTGATGACGCTGACCGCATGTTCATCCTGCCTCCTCATTGTCCATGTTTTTGAAGCGTACGTCAAGGCAGGAAGAATCGTGGAGTTGAAGAGGTTGCGCGAAGCTGAGTATTCGTGGTCTTCTTCACTACGTTCTCAATTGTCTTACATGCTCTCCATGCTGCTCGCTTCCTCCTGCTCAGTCCCGGTGCCATATCGTTCGTCATGCTAATTTCCCGACTTAGGTTGGCGTAGCTCGAGCTTCGATAAAGTTAGTCTCGTTGAGCATGAAAAAAGCATAGACATTATACTTTGGAAAATTCGAAATTTTTCTCGAATATTCGAATATCGAATAATATTCGAAAATCGAAATTTTCGAATATTCGACTATCGAATATTATTCGAAAATTGAAAACTTCAAATATTTGACTATCGAATTTTATTCGAAAACCAAAAATTTCGAATATTCGACTATCGAATATTATTCGAAAATGAAAGTTTTCGAATCGAATAATATTCGAATATCGAATATCATTCGGTATTCGAATTTCGAATATTATTCGGTTCTCGAATGATATTCGATTTTCGAATATCATTCGATTTTCGAATACTATCCGAATGAAATATGTCATTGAGACTATCTTGAGGGACAAACATCTAAGGATAAATTCTTTCAGGTAAGTATCAGGAGTAGACATTTTTTTATGTTTCAATTAGCTGGCTTACCCGGCTCCGCCGTATGTTCCTAATAGAAAATTCCATTTCTTCCGATCCGGACCAAACTTGGCACACATACACTTCGGGCCCCGGCGGGTGTCACAGTCCACTTTTCGTTATCGATCGATGTCGATTTTATCGATTTTTTGCAAAATTTGAGCTAGGGGGCTGGAATTTGGCAGAAGGGTGTAGTAGCTCAAATTTTGCAAAAAATCGATAAAATCGATATCGATCGATGACTAAAAGTAGCCTAGGGCACCCGCCGGGGCCCGAAGTGTATGTGTGCTAAGTTTGGTCCGGATCGGTTCAGAAATGGAATTTTCTATTCGGAACATACGTACAGACAGACAGACATACATACATACAGACAAACAGACATTCAGCTTTATATATAAGATTTACGACGAAAAAACGGTTCAGTGATGAAGTGAAAAGACTTAGGCAGCCCGGCAAAAAGATGGGTGCCGGGTTTTGTGGCGATGTTAAAGGTAGTCCTCCTACATAAGCCATGACTGATGTTCGGAGCGAAAAAGGGGGCTACCAGGCCTGAAATTTGCCACGCAAGTGGCCCGGATTTTGCGGTAGGCTCGTGAGTACGAGATGCATGCAAGGTAGAGACGCGGAGTCGTTGCGGGACCCTGCACTCATGACTGTGTGCGCTATGCGTTCTCTGGCCTTGCAGTTCGAATCCGCTGTACGGGCGGCATTCGGGCCTACCGTAAGACGGGTCACTTTATGAGCAATTTCCAAGCGTACCAGACTTTCTTTTTCGCTCCGAACTTCAGTCACCGCTTAGGTAGGGGGTTTAATTTAACATCGCCACAAATTAAGAACCTAAAAGCGTACTCCTGTGACGGTCGTAAAGGAATTTCAAACTTTAAAGAAGATTATATCCTCATTGAGAGTTGTGGACTGACATACAGGGGTCCCAGCAGTATGTGGATCTGTGGGCTGACATCAACCTATACTTACAGTATGAAGCGATTCATCGATCGCTTTTCACTGTTGTAAATTGCCGTAGGAAAACCGAGGAGGGTTTTGAGATATCAAGAGCCGTTTGCTCAAGAATGAGAGACAGAAAAGCCGATCTCACATTAGGCTTCTAAAGACATTCACTATATAAAGAATTTGCGCTCAACCGTAACGTCGTTTGCAACTTATGCCAGGTATACCGTAACAGCTGTTTTCCAACGCTTTTCAAAAACGGGAATGCACATTTAAAAAGTTTTAAAGCTCGTGCGTAGTTAAACATACGCAAACACCTGCTACATAAATTTCAAATCTCTTTTTTTGTTGGGGGAGTTATTTTGGCTGTCTCATTTCGTAGTCGCGCTATATGCTGCAAGTTCATGCCGTGATAACACAACAAGAAGAACATAGGTGATTTGCTTTCTGCTGTATTTGTAAGGTCAAGCCATCCCTACAGAATGTTACTTGAAGGTTTGCAAAAGACTTCGTGAGAGGTATTAGCGATTAACAGTTTTTAGATAACTTGGGACACGCCGTATATGTTGTAGATATCGAATTTCCGAACATTCGATGCTTCGAATTCTCGAATAGTCAATTCTTATCGAATTTTCGAATATTCGGTGCTCATCGAATATTCGAATATTCCATGGACATCGAATGATCGAATCAATGATCATCGAATATTCGACTATCGAATAATATTCGAAAGTTGATAATTTCGAATATTCGACTTTCGAATAATATTCGAAAATGAAAATCTTCGAATATTCGACTATCGAATATTATTCGAAATCTCAGATTTTCGAATATTCGAATTTTCGAATCATTCGCATTCGAATGATTTATTCGAACAATCGAATAATCATTCGATTCGGTCCAAAGTATAATAGACATTCTTCTGTTCCTCACGAGCATCGTCTTTGCCAGGTTCAGCTGTAGATCGATCATCTTTTCACACATGCCGTCAAACTGGGCCAGCATTAGTTCCGCTTGCGTGATGTGGGGCGTTATTAATAGATGTCATCAGCAGATATAATTTGATGTAATTGCCGACCGTCGAACTTCACTCCCATGTCGTCCCATTCCAGCTTACGCATGACGTTTTCTAGAGCGGCAATGAATAGCTTCGACAATATAGCATCGCCTTGTCGTACGCCTCTCTTTATGTTGATAATGATGTTTTTGTAGAATGGTGTGATTGTGGTTGTAAAGTGGCTGCACAGTTGTACAGCACACGAATTATTGTGAGGTACTGAGCAGGGGTTACCTTGCTCAAATGTTCAGTCTCAATGAGCCAAAGAGATTTTCTTCGAGTCGATAAAGATGAGACAGAGCGGCATTTTGGCTCTCGTGACACTTCGGAGAACCTTGACACCGTGTGTATGTGGGGTATCGTGTTAGATCCTCTTCGAAACCCAGCTTGCTCGCCGGTTCTCCTTCGTCTACAGGGTGCGCCAAAAATATTTGCGTCAACTTTGCATGAGTGCTGCAACGAAACTACTCATAGTTTTGATTTCAAAATTCGTGTGGTAGAATGCTGCAATCATCCTCTACAAAACAACGCTTTATGGGCCCAGGACGATTGACATACCTTTGTGCAAATAATGAAATTGTCGTACTTATCCTAAGGCGCAAAAACCTAATTTTTGGTAGTCATAATTCATTCCGTAACTGGAGATTCTTAAGACATTTTCAAGGGATTTTATGTCCACAGTGTAGAGGAGGCTTTGCGCTATCAAATCGTGGTACCGGCGTTCACCAACAATTATTCTTCCGAAAATGGCAACAAAAAGTATGCAAATGCCACCCGCGTGTCAGTGGCCGTTTTGTTTTCAAATCACATTTGTAAGCTACAGAAACGTGCCTGTCACCGGATTCAATGCTATAGTGCTTTCACAAAGCTTCTAGATGAAGCATTTCTTTTCCACTGATGAAATTGAACTCCAACCTCATTTGGAGTCAATTTCTGCTTTTTTTCCGCTCATTCGCATCCCTAAAATGTGCAATTTTTGAGCATGTAGCAAACACATGACTATGTTTGAACGTCGATAATTTTCTTGTCAGACCATCCTGGAATTTGCGCTAACAGTATGTTGCAGCCGAAATCTTGCTCTTTCATGTGGTGTGTTCCTTGCATCACAGGAGCATTTTCCTATGAAGAAGCAGAAGATTCTCTGAAAAATTACCTGCGTGCTGCGCGCAACTTAATCAGTAAGATATTTTCTGATTTTTCTCAAGCCACACTTAGAAACTCCAACTCATGCTAAAGCCTCTTAATGATAAAACTTTACTGAAACAAAATAGCTTTTTGCCTATCGCTGATCTCGTCTTGCACGAGTTCTGCGTTGCAGAATATACGCGCAAATAATTCTGGCGCACCCTGTAGCTCTCTTCCGATCCGGTCGAGAATAACTCACCCAAATATATAGACTAAAGACGAAAAGCAGATAGGTCGATAATTGCCGATGTCGCAAGGATTCCTTTTTTTGTACAGCACCATAGTCCTGGTACCCTGCCTTTGCGTAAAAGTCTTGCCAATGAGCCAAGCCTTGGTGATGGAGACTGTCAAAAGAGTCAGAGTTATTTTGGCTTAATCCTGACAGGACCTGGTGCTGTGCAGTTCGTCCTCCATATGATCATGATGAATCTCGAAATGGAGAATGCACGGTGCGACATACTCGTCCTCTCTGTCTGTCAAAGAGGTCTGAGTGTCGTGGATGACCCTCTCCATAATCTTCGGGAAGCAGTTATGGTTCCGTCAGGACCACAAGTGCGGTCATCTTTGTCTTGAAGTTGACGAAACTTAGGCGAGCGTTGCCAATACTTCTTCCAGCTTCCGCCGCTTCAACCATCACTACTATTCTATCCTTGAGCTCTTCTATAATCGCTTCTCTGCATCGCTTCGCAAGCTCGGCAGTCAGTGGGTAATTGCCTATGGCTCGTGCGTCCACGTTGGTGTACCAGCTTCAGAGTCTCCGACGAAGGATGTGGCGTCGTACTTCTTGGACTCTCGCCTTCCTTACATGGGAATGATTAGAACTTAACCCAGCCATAGCAAACACGCTTTATATCATCCTTGCCTTAAAACGTTAATCACAAATATTTGTTTATTATCTGCCAAGCGCTTATCTGGGAGGAGTTATGAGCGTTGAAATGTGCGATTTGTCAAGTGTTCTGTGGCGCATGTTCCACGAAACAGATTTCAGAAACATTTATTTGGGTCTTTAGTAAATGTGCTTATTCCTTGTAATCAAAATAAGCATAGCCAGTGTAAATCCGCGCCATCGGGCTGCCTTTCAAGGATATAAATTCGTCGAAACTCGAAGAATTTCTCATATTTGAACGCTCACAACTCCTCCCAGATAGTCGCTTGGCAGATGTTAAACGTATATTTGAAATCAGCATTTTAAGACGAGTCCGATGATGTTCTTTGGAAAAAGGCTGGGTTAAGTTCTGACCATTTCCTCGTTAGCACAATTTTGGAGATGTTGAACGAACCGTTCGTATTCCTCGTCGATGTTGTTGATCGCGGTATCTCGTCATAGGCCGTATATCGATGAAAACAAATTCCAGCTGATGACAGTCATGGGAAAATGTTTCCTGAACTTAACCGCTTTCTCTCCATTTCGCGGAAAGTAAAACTTGGCACGTAGAAAACGACGGTCTGAACCCTTGTAGAACTCCGTAACAACAGTAACGTTCGTCACGCAATGCCCTGTTGACGATGAGGTCAGTCTCGTTATGGTACTCTATAACGGGCGACTCCCAGCTCTAGCGTAAGGGGGGTGGAACTTATGAGGAATGCTACCCATCTAGCTCGGCCCGCAAGAGACATATATAATCTGAATCATTCATCTTCAGACGCTGATTTCAAATGCTATTCCTAGCTGCCGCGCACCATTCAGAATCGAGTTGTGGGCTTTTTCCTGAGCAAAGTGGCATACTACTGAACATGGGAAAAGTGCCTGTAGATAAAAATTTGCAAGAAAAGGTGCTGAGATATCGAAATAACACAAATCCAATCTTTTCCCACTAAAAACAAGGTTAACGCCAGTGTATTAGCACTTAAATGATGACGGCGTGATGCCAAGTGGAGCCGAAGAGTATGTCGATTTCAGGAAAAAGGAAAAGTCCATAACTCGCTTTGGAATGGTGCTCGGCAGCTAGGAACATCATATTTGGAATCAGAGTTTGAAGCAGATTCATAATATCTATGTCCCTTGTGAAAAGGCCGAGCTAAGTTAGGTAGCTTCCCTCGTTAGCTTTAGGAAGTTTACGCGGATGGTTCTCGTCATCATAATCAATTCGGAGAGCCTCTTCTCTTGTTCGTTCTACTGTAGTCCTTGAGCCCTGAAGTGAAATTCTGCAGACAACCTTCTAGCTCCAATCTTCGCCTTGAACTCATCAACGATGATCTTGTAGAGAGATCGATATATGATCTTCTCTGCAAAAGTTTTCCAGGTACACATAAAATGCCTCGAGCCCGCCCTCATCGTTGATGGATGTTGGTGCGTACGCAATGAGGACGGTTAAGGTCAGGATTAATCTAGGTTTCGATATTCGCAATCATTTGATTGGTTGTGTGTTGTTCGAAGGAAACGATGTTCGTGGCCAAACTCGTCTTGATAAGGACTCCTACGCCGCTTACTTCTCTACTGTCGCATGCTCCTAAGAACAGTTCTTTTCCAATCTCAAATGTGGCATTCAGCGAGTGGTGTCTCCTTGTCTCGGTCAGTCCCATGACGATGTATGATCTTCCTTGTTTCCATCATGAGGTCTTCAATAGATCGTTCGAGGCCAGCGTCCTCACGTTGTAAGTGCAGATCGTATCATTGTCCGTCTCGTTGGCAGCCTAGATCGCGTCGCCAATGGCGATGTCTTACCAGTGGCTCTTCTAAGGTTAAAGAAGCTTTTCATATTCTAACTGTGTCGAACAGTTTATTTACTTGCAAAGATAGCTTGTTGGGCTCAAAATCTCCGCAAAGGACGGTTGAAGCTTATTTGTTGGAGGCGACTACGAACCCACCTTTCCACACACCTACCCGGGAATTAAGATGCAAGCTTTAAGCGGAGGTAGGAAGCCGTCTCCCGCTCCGCCTGCTCTCAGACAATCGCTGGGGGCAGGCGGGCACCGGAAAGATTGCTGATTTCTCGCACCCCGTGCAAAGCAATCAGGACTTTTCGGAAGACCGCTTGCTGAGTCAGCGGATTTTTGAGAGACCGCCTGTTGAATTTTTTTTTCGCTCCTTATCATTGCTGAATCTCTGAGGAATCGAGAACTCAGCAAGCGGTCTTCCGAAAAGTCCTGATTGCTTTCCAAAAAATCCGCGAGCGGGTGCGAGAGATCAGCAATCTATTTTCCCGGTGCCCGCCTGCCCCCGGCGATTGTTTGAGCTTATCACAGCAGGCGCAAAGTCGCTTCTGGTCGGCGATTATCCCTAGCCTCGCGATACCGGCTGTGATTCTCTCTATAAGGCAGATCCGCGGATCTCTACATTAAAAAAGCAAAAACTGGCTGACTCTTCATAACTGCTTGAGATTTTATTGATTTCGACTCCAACAATTAAGCTCTGACCATCCTGGTGTTTCGGTTATGCATAATGTTTCTGTATCTCCTTCTAGGTAAATTCGAAAGCTCTCTCAGTTTTCTTTGAACTATCAAGAAACATAGATTAGAGATAGGCGAGCGCTTCGAAAACAAGTAGATGCACCTTTCCTTCCTCTTTTAATCAATTACGTTTCCGAAGTGGTTGCTTGTGTAGAAAATAATCGTCGAAATTTCGAACCATGGTTTTTACTAAGTCCCACTTAAGCAATTTGTCAGAATATTGATTTGAACTTCTGGAAGTGCTTTGCTAACGTGACGATAGAGAAGGCAAGGTACAATACACTGCATTTTGGTATCCCCAGCTGGCTTCTCTAAATTTCCATGATTTTCGATGCTACCAAATTCTAGATTCGGCCTATCCAAAACTTATAGAACGTCGACGGCGAGTAATACGGATGGCAGATAATGTAGTTTTTTCTCTTTCTCAAAAGCATTTTCCCAATACTATTTTTGAACGTCCCAGGAGTAAGCCAAAATTTAAAATTCGATATTTTGAAGAGATAAACGCTCGCTTGCTTTTTAAAATAGCCTTGAATTGTTCATATTTGTCAATGTTTATGTGTTCGTGTACACTACTTTGCAAAAGTAAAGATTTTCAAAAGAAATCTTTACAATACTGAAGAGCCGATTGAAGATGCTCGAAAATCGGTGTACTATGTGTTCACTATATTCATTTGCTATCAGAGCTCTTCCGAAAGTTCAAAATGGGAATTAGGAAAAATTGCTAAATTTAGACATGTAAAAACCATGAATTCGAAAAAACGGCGATTATTTGAATCACAAAAGTAGCCAATTCAAAGATGTGACTGGTGAAAAGAGAAGCAAAAAGCGCTTGCCTATCTTCATCCCACGTGCTTTCACTATAGGTTATGAAAAGTGAAAAAAAAAACTGAAGACCTGTATTTTCACCTGTGAGCATAAGTCAGTGTTTTTGTTCGGCTACTGCCGCATCTTGGGTATCTCGGGCTTTTGAAGACTGTAGCTTAGTCTTACATGAGTATCACCGGAAGTACAGGTGCGAAGGTACAGAGAGCAGCAAGGCACAAGAAGTTAAGAGTGGAGGAACATCTACAAAAATTATGTACGGCTGGAAGCAATACTTAATGAGAACAGAGTTCAAACCAGAGTCAGGCAAGAGGTGTGGCACACGATCGGTGGTTACGACTTTCTCCCCCCCCCCCCCTCTTATTGCTGTCTTAATAGGACCCCCTGAGCTATATACCTAAGATAGCATTACTTGAAGGCCCTGTCAAACATAACGGGCAACATTTCCATAATTATCATGTCAATTAATCCCTGTAGACAACGTTTGAGCGAATTCTGAAGTTTCAAGACACTGGGTCAGCCAAGTGAAATCGCCATTTTCCAGCATAATTAACTTTGTTTCTAAGGTGACGTATCTAGCTGCTTTTGCACTCAAACAAAGCACTACTCCTTTTTTGGCCACTTTAGAAATCCCGCTTCAAAAGAACTCCTAATTTTGGAATGAGAAGCCAACCAAAAACCAGCCAACCAATCTTGTTTTTCTTGTTTTTCGCTTTTGATGGCTGTGCTTTCACCAAACACTACTCATAGCTAAGAAGACAAATCAGGCTCAAATCACTCCTATGAAATCTACGAGGTCTAGGCTATCGATTCATATAGATAACGTTCGCTAAAAATGTTTTTTTTTATATAGTTAATGGGGTGTGGCACCACCCCTAAAAAGCTGTGGCTGCCACGGCTTTTTAGGGTGGTGCCACATCCCATTAACTTACCTTCAAAAAGGTCAAATAGTTGCGTTTTTTATATCGTTGTTACTGCTTAACCTTCTTCTTTACGTAGGAGGAATTTCTTATAAAGACGTTTCTTCAAGAGCAAGATATAATCGTTTTTCCTTACCTATGCAAATGTAAAATACTGGTAAAATACTGCGAAAATATTGGGATACGGTAACATGCTAAGTCTGCACTACTACGTGAATCGCAAGGGAAGGCGACAAGAATGTATATATTTGATAGCCGAAGCCTCGTAATCTACATTAAAGTGATTTGAGAATGATTGGTCTTCTCCAGTCTGAGAAATTGAAAGCGAAAAATGGGACAGATGAAATTTTGGCTTGCTCTTCCAGCTTTCGGAGGTCATTTGAAGTAGGATTCCTAATGTGAGCAAAGAAATAGTAGTTCTTTGTATTAAGCGCAAAAAGAAGTAGTTAACTTACTTACTTACTTAGATACTTAGATGGCCCGGCTTCACGTGACGTGCGGGCCCCAGCTCAGAAGTTTCCATTTTTCCCTGTCCCTCGCTTCTGACATCCACGATCTTCTTGGCTGACGTCGGTGGCTGCGTCCACGAGTTCCAGGTGCAAAAATCGTATCCAGCTGATTTCTCAGCTGGTCCATCCGTTCCACGAACACGTCTGCCCATCTCGTTGGAGGTCTTCCTCGGGGACGTTTGGCTTCGCGAGGAATCCACTCCGATGTTCTTAGTGTCCATCTGTCGTCTGTTCTTCTCATTATGTGACCGGCCCATCGGTGTTTGGCTTTCGCGACGTATTCCGCTGGGTCACGAAGACGGGACATTCTTCTCATATCCGTGCTGCGAAGTCCGACTAGATGTTGCTTGCGTCGGGTCATCTTCAGAAGACTGCGCTCGAGCGCTCTGTGGGTGGTCCGTAGAGCTTTCGACGTGGCTACAGTGTCGGCCCAAGTCTCAGCTGCGTAACAGAGCGTCGGGAGAACGGTTGAGTCGAACAGGTGGGCACGAAGCTCCGGGTCCGTCAGTTGGTCGGTGGCTTCCTTCAGGGGCCCGAAGGCGGCCCAGGCTGCTCTTCTTCTCCTGTTGAGTTCTTCCCTCAAGTCGTTCTCCATGTTCATCGAACGTCCGAGATACACGTAGGAAGACGTCTCCATAATCGGTGTGCCTTCCAATTCCATTTCTGCATCTTCGCAAAGGGCGTTCTTCATGAACTGAGTCTTCTTCCGATTTATTCGCAGTCCGATCTTCTTCCCTACTTCGTTTAGTTCCTTCAGCATCGTCTCTGCTTCGGTGATACTGCTCGAGAAGAGAACGATGTCGTATGCAAAACGAAGGTTGGACAGGAATCTCCCATCAACTCGTATGCCTCTCTCGTCCCAGTCCAGTGACTTCATCACCCACTGCAAGGCCGCGGTGAACAGCTTCGGCGAGATTGTGTCGCCTTGTCGGACCCCCTTCCCGATTGGTATGGTCAGGGGGCGATGGAATAGCTGCATCGTCGTTGTACAGTCCTTGTAGCAGTCGGCTAACGTCCTCACGTAAGCTGGGTCCACTCCTTGATCGACTAGCGCAGACAGGATGGCGTTGGTTTCGACGCTGTCGAAGGCTTTCTCGTAGTCGACAAAGGTTAGGACGAGAGGCAGTCGGTACTCCCGGCAGACTTCTATGACCCTCGAAACGGTCTGGATGTGGTCCATGCAGCTGAATCCTTTGCGAAATCCAGCTTGTTCTTGGGGTTGGGCTTCATCCAGTGTCCTTGATATGCGAGCGAGGATAATCTTCGTGAAAAGCTTGTACAGCACACTCAGCAAGCATATTGGACGATAGTTCCGAAGATCCTCCCGTTCACCCTTCTTGAAGAGAAGGACGGTTCTTGACGTTCTCCACTGGTCGGGAATCTTCTCCTTCTGAAGGTAAGATGTCAAATGCGACGCTAGAATCTCGTGTAGACGGTGTCCTCCGGCTCGCAGAAGTTCGACGGAAAGATGATCTGGTCCTGGAGCCGTGGACGTCTTCATGGTCTGTATCGCGATACGCACTTCAGCAGGTAGAATTCGTGGTGGTACTTCTCCAGTGGGAACAACGGGCATCTGCACGGGTGTTGATGAGCGGAAGAGGTTGGTGTAGAAGTTCTTCGCGATAGATTCCATCTTGTATCGGGAAGAAGTCGGAGTCCCGTCTTCGTTCAGTAGTGCAGCCAGCGGTACGTGATATTCGCAGAGGTCCCTTCGGCACTTCTTGAGACTTCGTCTTCTTTCTGCTGCTTCCAGTATCTTGGCTTGCCTGTACTTCCTCAGATCCTCTTGCAAAGCTGTTCTGCAACTGGTGTTGGCAATCAGTCGCTCGAGATGAGTTGCATTCGGATCCTGCCTCAATGACCTTCTTCTTTCGAGCAATTCCTTGGTGGTCTTCGAGATGCGGTCCAAGTTCTTCTCAGAAGTCACTGAGGCGCATTCTCCGCAGGCTCGCAATCCTTTCAGAAGCCGGTCGTAGTCGTACGTTGGGTCCTCCTCGATGGGCCAGTCACAACTTGATATGAGCTCTTCCAGCCTGTTACCGTCATAAACGACTTCCTTCCTTCTCGCGGCATTATGACAGACTTTCTTTTCCAGCCTTCGGCTGAGTCGTATCTTCGCTCGAAGGAGGCGGTGATCGGAGCCACTACAGAAGGATGGAACTACAGAGACATCGAGTAAGCTCCACCTTCGGTTGGTGAGAATGTGGTCGATCTCCGCGTGGGTCGTTCCGTTGGGCGATTCCCATGTCCACCGGCGATGTTCCTTCTTCATAAAGATGGAATTTCCATGGAAAAGTCGTGCGGCGGAGAGAAGCCCAACAAGACGGTTGCCGTTTTCGTTCCGGAGCCCATATCCAAACTTCCCGATCCTATATTCCCTTTCCAGTGGCATCCCGATTTTCGCGTTGAAGTCGCCCACAACAAACTTGTAAAAGGACTTCTCGTTGCGGACGACCTCCTCCACATCTTCGTAGAAAGCATCTAGTTCTGATTCGTCAGCTGCTGATGTTGGAGAATAGCAGTTGATGATGCTGATGGTCTTCTGATGTGGAGGTCGTAGTCGTAGGATGCCTAGTCGAGGTGATAGGATCTCGTGCGAATCGACAAGATGGACGATAGATGGGTGGACGACAAAGCCGACGCCTCCCACGTTTCGTGATGGGACCTTTTCACCACGAATGATGAGGGTCCCATCACTCATCTGTCGCACGTCCTTCTTCCTGGACTTCGTTTCCTGCAGAGCAATGATGTGGTAGTTGATGTGCTCTGCAGCGTCGAGAAGAGCGTGGAGGTCGGCGTTTGTGGAGACTGTCCTGGCGTTGTAAGTGCAGAGCATGAGGCAGTCTCCATGGCGTGTCGTCCGGGCAGACGTGTCGTTTTTGTCCAATCCGAAAGGCGCCCTGAGTACCCTGACATCGTTCTTGCTACCACCCGGCGCCGTAGGCGGGATCCGATGTACAGGGTTTTTTCTAAATCTTCTTGCTGTCTGAGTAATAAAATTTGTTCCCCTACAAGAGGTGGCTTACTAGGCCTACTCTTGATTTCCACGGGGTGATCGCTGACCCCGGGCTTGGAGCGGGGAGGGACCGCCTAGCGACCAGAAGAAGCCAGACGGCGGAGAATCTGGCGCGGCCAGTTCTTAGCTAGGCATCCGGCCGAAACCGGAAACGTCGAACTCCTTCACAGCTTGGGAGGCCCTACCAGAGTATACACTCGGCTGTGCATCGCAGTTCGACACCCAGTGTCACCCCCACGCCACGATGAGGCGACCGACCATTGTGGGGGAAGTAGTTAACTTACCTTTGAAACAAAGTAACATGTTTGAGAAATACCATCTCACTTAAATGGTTCTGTATTTGGAAACCTCAGAATTCGCTGAAACTTGGATCGTAGGAGTTATTTTATTTGCTAATTACAAAACGATGCTTTTATGCTTTAAAAATCTTTAATTGTGCTTACTGTACGTGTACGATAATGGGGCAAACACCAATGTGCTAGTATTTTGCATGACGGGCCTTTTGACATTGTTAACGGATATCATGTTATGCGAACAGCGGACTTCTTGATAACGACCCTCCCCGTCCCTGATTCCTCAATACGACCCCCCAGGTGTGGCATGCACACCCCACGCTTGACCCTGGTTCAAACTCTTTCTTGACGTAACAAAGACGGGACCCCAACTTCTTCCGATATAAGATGGACAATCTCGAAGAACTCCTGCACCTGCATTTCCGCTCATCAACGAACGTGCCACGTCTTTTGTTCCTGAGGAAGTACACCAAACATACCTGTTGATGCGCATCGCGATGTAGACTTTGAAAACATTCACGGCTTGCGATTAACTTTCTAGCTGTTTCTGCAAACCGGAAAAAACCATCGATACAAGATTGCTGTGTCGCATTTAACATTCGGTCTTCACAAAGAAGGATTCTAATCAGTAAAGAACCGTCCTCCTCTTGGAGAGCAACAAGTATCTGACTATTCCAGAGCGTGCTCTACAAGGCTTTTTCACGAATACCTTGCTTGCATGGGGAACTGAATGAAGTACAGCTCACAGGGCAGAAACTGAACATGGTGCAGCACGCTTCTTAGGGTTTTCTTAAGTACTACAATTTCATAGTCCGACGATATCAAACCAAAAGCCTAGGTCGTACTTTTATAATAACCACATAAAGTTGTGCCGCTAGTGTTCGTTTGGGAGATACAATGACAAATTCAACAACAGTTTTAACATAGTGCGGCGATGCGAACAACACATGCGATGTCGCAACCTTTATTTGTTTCAATTTGCGAAAGAAGAATAGTGTGTTTGTAATAAGGTGGACTACCACTTGGTATCAAGTTTTGTTTCCATTTTCAAAGAAAACGCAGCAGTCCATTTCAGTTGACAAAATTCAAAGATGATAAATGCATTCGAAGCCTGGCCGCATCACGAAATGAGCTCTTTTTGTTGAATAACTAATAAGCTGAAAGCATCATCGACGCTATGATCGGAGTAGAGGCGGGGTTCTGCCAGCTCAATGCGTGGCGGTTTTTGATAACGAGAAAGCACGAAAAACAATACTATGGCAAGGAGTTTCAACAACTTCATCCTTGACAGAAAAAGTCCGCAACACTTCTCTACACATCTATCGTGGAGACGATCATGCCTGCTTTTTCGCCGAGCAAATTCGCGATTTGAAACATTGGGCAGAGAAGAGTTTTTGGGCCCCATTGGGCTCAGAAAAAGCCAACTAGTTCACGGTCCCAGAGTCTCGAGCCCATCTATTGTCGCAACCGTTTCCCCAAGCTCTGTCAGGCAGCTGACAAGAGATTGATCAGAAATCGAGTGGCCAATCCGAACAAGCTGCTTACCCATATACGCAGCATGCACTGACTTCGAAACCGTATTCTATAATTGCTTAGCAACCATGCGGGCAAAGTAGTGAGCCGTTAAAGGCCGTTATTTTGCTATTAGCAGTACAGTGACATGCTCGTCTTAGTGCTGGGCCAAAACATCCAACTAAGTTACATAGTGTTCTTAAAGCCTAAAGGTGAATAAAAGTGCCACAATTTGCTTAACTTCACAATTTTTATGTAGGAAGGATTTTTTGGCCATGAAACTGCTTACTTCGTCCACAAAGCCGCTAGCAGATATGGAATACAGATTCGAGATCAGCGTTAGTACTACATCAAAGGTAAGCAGATTGCTTGGATTGGCCACTTCGACTTCTGATCATTCTCTGGGAGGCCTGGACTGGACTAAAGCCACTGCGGAAGTCCCACAGAGCACTTGAGATCAGTCTTTTGATGTTTATACAACACAAACGACATCTTGTCTAAATTCGCAGTGATCTCGTGAAAGAGTTACTTCATTTTAAACACCTTCTTCATAATAATCAAATCTTCATTTTTTCTTCTTTCTGAACTAAAGACTGTTTTATCAACAACAGTTCTGCCTTAATCAAGTCGCAAAGCACTGTGCGTCAGTTAGTCTTTCAACTCGCGTCAGCATGCTTCGTAGAGAACACTGATAGGAGAGATGACAGAAATTCCTTGTAAAGAGCTTAGTCCAATTGCCTCACAAATCATGGCGTCACTTCTTGTAGCACTAAATTTGTAATAATAAATTTAGGTAATAAAGATTTTGGAGGATCTGCAAACTAATAAAATAAAGCAAGATTTGGAAAACTTGCTCCACTTATTGATAACTAGAGTAACATCTAGTCTGTATATCCACAGACTGTGGCAGCAGAAAATGAATTTCTTCCCAGGAATTCGTGATTTTAGTCATCGTCGACATAAGGCCTCGGGCATACTTCATGCGATTTCAGTCCCCACACGATCTGGCAATTCACCGGCTTTGTTCAAATCCAACACTGGCAGACTACAAATGCATAGTGTGTATAGTATGTATAATTTTCTTAGACTGATAAAATGTGCTGTCTTCTATACATTTGGATTGCGCTTACGACTCGTTACGGACAACTGGAGTATTGCCAAATCGCGTAAATTATGCAGGAGTTCTTGGGCCCAAAACATACCTCAAGCGAATTCAATCGCGACGCGATTAGGCGATACTCCAATTGGTTATAACCCATAGTAAGGGGTTTTTGAATAAACGGAAGATAGGCCATTTTATCAACCTGTAAAAGTTATACATGCTGTGCTTTTGGTGTCTATCAGTATTGAATTTGAAGACATCTGGCAAATTGCCAGATCGCATGGCGACTGAAATCGCGTGTGGTACCCCTTGGGCCTAACGAATGCTCAGAGCGTTAAAGGAGATTAGCCTTTGATTCTCATGAATGGTTATATGCGTGGAAATATTAGCGTCATTACCAGGAGTACAATGAAAAAAAAATCAGCTCTAATTTTTTAAGCATCTAACGGAGCTAGCGACAATCGTAACTAATGTCAGAATGAATTAACAGAAAGAACGTATCAAGAATAGATTTTCTAGGGAGAATCAACAACTACGTCAAATAACGGTTGTTGATGCATGAGTCACGCTTATCTTTGGACTTTGGAGACTAAGCGAAATAAGTTGCGTGCTATCAGTCAACCTTTGATAGAAGTTATCGGAAAGAATTTGGGCGCTGGGACGGCTTACGACTTCCTTGATTGTCGTTAGCATCTCGTATGTCTTGAAGAAATGCTTTTGATACTTCTGTTCTTCTATTCTTTACATTTGGTGAGCTGCAGATTTGTATATAACATTACATATTTTAAAAATTTTCCTCATAATTCCTTGAACGTAGACTAACGCATCCGATGCATTTGACGAGACAAGCTGTGGACTGACTAAAGGCTGTTTTCTGCCTTCTGATGATGATTGCCACGGAGGCTGCAATGGGATGAAGTTTTCTTGGCTGACGAAATCACAAGATTTTATGCAAATCGAATTGACCGCAAAAGCAAATGACAGCAATGTGGGATATGCCGCTGTTGGATTCTCCTTGGACAATATGATGGTAGGTCAACTGAAAAAGAATCTCTCGGAAAAAGTTTACCAAAAATTGCATTTTACCTCTCTCTATTTTTTTTGTTTTTTCCCACACTCCCTACTTTCGCTTTTCTTTCGAGAAAAAAATTGTTGTTTAGTTTATTTGCAAATTAAAGTGACAACTTCCATGGATCCATGGCGGCAGATATCCAGAAGATTAAGCTCAAGCATTTAGCATTTTTTTCAGCACTCAATAATGTTGCATAGCGTAAAATCAAAACGATTGAAGATCGTGGGCGGATTATAGGGCAAAAAAGCAAAACAGCGAATTACCCTAATCCACTACTGCAAGAAAAATTACAGCTGATTTTTTTCTATCTGATCCGTGATTTTTTCAGGGTGATGAGAGCGTTATTGAATGCTCAGCACTTAATGGAGATTCATTAGCTCTGAAAATATCGTACAACATCAATGCCACTGCTGATCCATCCACAAAGGGTAAACCTACAAACCAGAGATTGTCCGGAATCGAGGTATGAAAATGTCATGGTCATAAGTTATCGTTGTTCACTTTTTGAAACGCCCTCTGAGTGATGTATATAGTGTTCGTCTTCACTGCCCTACATTTCCTCGTGCTCAGACAGTCGACGGCATACCTCCGGTGCAGAAATGGCAGAGCCGCGGGGTTTTGCCACTCGTGCTGCGGAGCCCTCCCATTTTGTGCTCCGGAGGTGTCCCAAATCTGGCGTACGTCCGGAGCGCAAATCTCTGCTCCGGAGCTCTCCCAAATCTGGCGTATCTCCGGAGCAGAGATTTGCGCGTCCCGGAGAGGGGTCCCATTCGCCTGCTTGTGAAGTCACCGTGACCTGCAAGAAGGGATCGCCCCCTCGCCCCACTCTTAATGGTCAATTGAGTCCTCCGCGGCTCTGCCAGATTTCGACTGTCTTCCGGAGCTACGGCACCGACTGTCTGAGCGAATACGACCCGAAATTTCTTAGTGGACTACATGAGTTTTCTGTAGGGAACTATTCTAAAAACAATGAACATAAAGTTTATGACTTGTTGATATTAGTGAATCAAGGTTTTTTATAGGCTAAAGAAATTCAATAAATTTGTGAGAAAATTTCAGCGTTTTGGAATGCTGCGAGACACTTTCTGGAAGCGTAAGCGTACCTAACGACATGACCATTTACTTCCAAAAAACTTTTTGCCTCCTATTTTCTTCAAAAAATAAAATCGCTATCGTTTTTACTCCTAATTTCAGAATTCCGAGTACTTCTCAAACGTGAAGACTTTATTCATAAGTGGAACTATTTATTGCTCTGCGGTGTTAAATGTGGCAGGAGCGGTGAAAGATAAATGGTTGAAGTTTGATCACAATGACATGTACTATTTGCTTATGGCGAATGGTCCTACTAGTACCACAGGTATTAAGCTCTTTAAGTGTTTCAACTTCAATGTAAACATACTCACGTATGGACTTAGCGTAGAAATGTTGGAAATAAAGTTTCTTCTTGACTACATCGCTTCGATTTTCTTGAGAAATCTTATCGCTTTTTAAATCAAAAAAGTAACAAATGATCTTGACGGACTTGAAATTTTGATTAATAAAAAAAATAAATACGAAGTAATCCATATATGAGTGAGCCCAAGTCTCGTTATTTTCCCAAATCGTCATTTAACTAGGCAAGGAGAACAAATGGCTGTAAATGGTTTTACCTAACTATACTTACGTACTACTTTGCTTGGAACGGTGATCATTTGAACGTTTTATCTTCAGGACTCCTCCAGCACAAACATGTTGTGGCTTCAGCATATCCAGTGAACCTCTTAGACGTAAGTTTTCTTGTTTTCAAAACCTTGAAATGATTTAGCCACCTTCTTCAAACGCCTTGCAGTCGCACGATCAAAGTCATTTATACCCATATTTTGCATACTTCTCTTCGAAATGTGTTTTCCCAAAATCTTGACCATTTCGAGATATTTTTAGGCGATATCACATAACACCTTTGATGCTTCCACATTCCGCTTCAGTGGGAATAAAGCAACCCTTGGACAGTCCAAGGGTTGCTTTATTCCCACTGAAGCGGAATGTTACCAAGGCTGTAATGGAATGCGATTTTCCTGGTTGATGAAGTCATCTAATCTGCTGGAAATCGAGTTGTCGGTGAGAATGGATACAAATGGTAACGCTGGTTATGTCGGTGTTGGATTTTCGACAGATGATATGATGGTAGGTTTGATTTGTTTTCTTCTGTAGAAGTAATTTTATAAGTCCATTTTTACGGGTAGAGACTATATTTCTTCGAAAGAGGAGGTCCCGCGCGGACATCTGCAACGAATGCGCATCGCTTATAGCTGCAAAAGATGCGTATTTAAGCAGTTGTCCGCGCCTCCCCTTTCGGGACATATAGTCCTCACTCATTTTGACAAAGCGCAGATAATACAATACTCAAAAAATTCCTGGAAGATTTTACCTGGATGTGCGAAAAAATAAATTCTTTAACTATCCAAAAATCATAAGAGGATTCGCCCATTTCCGGATGTCGCGGACCTTTTGCACAACTGCAGTGTGTGCTATCGTAACCCAAGGCAGAGCTTCAAAATCCCCACGCGCACGCTCAAATTCCTATTTTAAACATTAGAAAAGAATACTTTGTACAGCATGAATTCCTCCGTGATATGATGTCGAAGTACGGTAGCATACTGTACCTGCGCAAAAGAAACGTCGTATTTATAAGTCGTGTGAATTTCTCTGTTTCAGGGTGACGAAAGTGTCATTGAGTGTTCAGCACTCCAAGGAGAACCTCTGTCACTGAAACTGTCCTATAACATCAACGGATCCACTACGACAGATGGTGAACCTACAAATCAAAGGCTATCAGGCGATCAGGTAATTAACACAATTGCTGTGCCCGCTTGATTTAAGCAACAGAATATCCTGATTTTTTTATTCACAGGTTCGATGAATAGTGAACGAAAGACCGTACTCGTCTGATTATCTTCAACAATTTTTTGCAGGTATTCAAATATTTTGTCAACGCAACAGCGTCGCTCTCAGACGGAATGATTTACTGCTCAGCAGTACTGAATATTGCCGACGCCGTGAGCGATGGCCGCCTGAAGTTCGACACTGGTGCACTATACTATTTGCTTATGGCCAATGGTCCTACATCTGCAAATGGTATGAATTACTCTGAAGACTTACAGAAGCTAGAAAAAATACCTTTTGTGTTGTGAAGTAACAATGTAAGGATCGGACATACGTAATCATTCACGATCACACACCACCAATTTTTCAAATTTGTTACTGTAGGATTACGGTAAGGCTATAGCGCTAATTTTCAGTTATCCAGTTCAGCAAACTTCTCTTTTCACTAAATAAAACCGCTTACCACTCCAATCCCACCTATCGTAAGTTTGCAGAAGAATGCATTAAAATGAATGAAAATTATAAAAAAAAATTATAAAAATTCAGAGGGCCAAGTTCTGTATTTCAGCATTTTTTTATGATTAGCTATACCTCCGTACTGACCGTAGACAATTTTTAAGTTTTTTCCCAGAGAATCATCAAATACGCATAACAGTGCATTCACGGCCCCTATTTCAAATCAAATTAGGATTTCATAGCCCAAACCCCTACCTACCCACATCAAATCAAAATTAAGTTGTAAATACGAGTCAACATTTTATTAAAAACTTTCTGATAGTTAAAAATGACATCAAGCAAGAAAGTTGATCTTTGCATTTCATTTCTTGTTTAATATACCTGGGAGTTTGCATGCAATGTTATATTGTCATAAAACTCACTACTTTTATAGGACTTCTTCATCATGTTCATGATGTCACCTCCGTAAAACCTCTGAACCTTTCAAACGTCAGTTCAATAATTGAGTAGAGTAGTCCATAAACAATTAGGTTTGAATTTTCAGGTAGTTCCTAGTTTCGACACGGATTCATGCGGAATACTCAAAGGATGTTTTCTCGCATCAAATCCTGACAATACACCCAGTGGAGTCGCTGTTTCCTATCAGTAAGGAGTCGACTTTTCTCAACATGGGAGAAAGACTGTAGTATTACAAGTTATGGAAACTCAGTTTTTCTGAATAGATTTCCCCATTGTTTCATGTATAATCGAGTAGGTTCACTTTCTTATTTTAAAGGTTGCACATTTTATGGAATATTGAAGATGGGAGGCAAGCTTTTTCATATAAAGGGCGTTAATGGAACCACTCAAACTTCTTCAAACTTTATTGTGTCTAATTAGCAATGCAAAAGGAAAACAAAACCAAGAACAGTCCCATGAAAACTAATTGGAACGCCTGACCAATTCCATCCTTAAATTGTGCAGTTGCACATATTAGCAGGAAAAGCTTCTTGACCATCTTATAGCTTGAAGAAAAGTATACATAAGATTATAAGAGTCTAGTTGATTTTCCGCTCAGTGTAGTGTGCTGGCAGTGTCAAGCTTGGGCGACGAAGTTAAACGTGAACCATTAGCCAAGCACACTGCCGGCATTTTGCGCGCAAGTGGGCGGCATTAAAGCGTAGCTATTTGCTCACGCGCAAAGGTGATTTTCATGGCATAGCAAGCACACTATATTAAGTGGAATAGCTACTGGACGGTACTTGCTGAAGGAGGATTTGATCAGCAAACTTCCCGTGATTGACTTACTAAGAACCTACACTTCTTCGCTCTATTCATATTTTTGAAAGTCGCCTAGTTACCGACTTTTTACCCAAACACAAAAGCGTATATTCTAGTGTGGGCAATGACTCCTTTATCTACTTCGAGCTAGTGGCTCCATCTACATCGAAGTATGGAACTTTTGTAGCTGTTACATTCTCCCTCGATGGCTCCATGGTAAGATTATTCAACCATTTTTCTTTTTATTATTTGAACCTTTTTTGATTCAATAAAAACCCTTTTGTTGAGAACTGGCAGCGTTCTGGCAAATTCATCAAATGAAAAGCTTCTTCAAAACCTTTCGAGTTCTTAAAAGCCATTAAACCTCTCATATCCATCTCTGGAGTTTTTTATGTTTGTCAATTCTTAACCACTGTCCTCTTAGAAAATTTTCTTCGACATCTCCCTGTACATTTACTGGAAGGGGAGGAATGACGATGACGAGTGCAAATTATGCTAAATCATTTTGCAAAGTAATGCCTTTGATATTCAGGCGAACACACCAGCAGTAGAGTGCTCGTCGCTTGGTACGGATGATCTCTCAATGAAATTCTCCTACAATGATGCATCCGGAAAGAATGTACGAATCGCAGGAGAAGAAGTATTTTTCATTTCTCAGCTTTATTGCATGATAAGAGTGTTGCTCAGTATTAGCTGCGAGATATTTCGCTGAAATTTTAGAGCATTCGTAACTCATATTTTACCTATGAATCAGCAGTATTCCAAGATGGTCAGATCTACTGCAAAGCTTTGGTAAATGTACAAGGATCCCCAGTAAGCAATGAGGTGAAATGTTTTCTTATCGTTCCCTCTACTTTCTCTTTTTTCTTTTTCTTGTCTTTTGTTTCTCCTCCTTCCTCTTCTTCTTCTCCTGCTCCATCTTTTTCCTCTTTTTCCTTTTCTTCTCTTTCTTCTTCTATCCCTTCTCTTCACCTTCTGCTTCTTTGTTTTCTTGTTTTTCTTCTTGTTTCTTCTGGCTTCTTCTTCTTTTTGTTCCTTATTCATATCTCTTCTTTATATCCTTTTTCTTGCCTTTTCTCTTCTTCTTGGTCATAGTTTGTATATTTTTAAACTTTTCAGGTAATCACGTTTGCGTTTTTTCGGCTTTTGAAATTCCTGTGACTTTTCAAATTATCACAACTCCTATTCATGAGGTGTTTGGGTTTTTATGACTAATATTAGATATTTCATCTACACAACGAAATCCTAAAGATTAACATTCGAACTTATTAGAGTCTCATTAAGATCACCGATTCTGTATTTTTAACGAAAATAGGTTACAGTTTAATTTGAACTGTTGACTAATCTTAAGCAGAAATTTACTGTTACCAGTAAAATTCTGCTTACTACTTTTCAATAGTTCTGGACTTGTCAAATGTTCACCTCCAAATTATCAAGTTTTTGTTTTATTTTCATAGCATAAATTATTAGATATTCACCTACACAACGAGTCCGTACGTTCTTATACTGACTACGGGCGGTACTGATAAAAATGGTAGGTCTAAATTGAAATAACTAGATTTTCACTGGCACATATCAATTTTAGGTCTTCTTCCACCAACATCTAGCTACACAGCAGCGCTTGCCACGCCGTTATCCCGTAACGAGGTGAGGTAATTACTTTTGAAAAATATTCAAAAAGTTGTGATTTGAGGCTAAATTCAATGCTGGTACTTGTAATGTAGAAAAGAACTGTGTTCTTCCCGACGAATGCTACCGAGGATGCAATGGGATGGGCTTTTCCTATAAGGTGATGTAGCATCCTTCAACAATCTTGGAGATGTCTGGGCTGAGTTTCATCAAACTCCACCTTCACTAATGGTCTGAATTTTACATCTTCTTCTAGATTCTTCCAAACTCGTTAATGAAACTTGAGCTATTTTCTGTCCTTACCGCTAGCAATCAGTATATTGCAGTAGGATTTTCGGAGGATGACAAAATGGTGATGTTTCGCATCTTATTGTCGATTGTTTTTGTTGATGTAATTTAATGTTTATTACATTTATTGTTGTATCTCTTGAGGACCGAAAAGAAACTGAGCAATATAGCTACTTTACCTTAGGTGTCATCAGGGCCCGGCACGCGTTGGTTTGGAGGTTTTTAGGAAACGAAGTTCCCCATGACTTCGCGAAAATTCACGAAGTCCCTCTCGACGTGAAAATCAGTAGGGAAACACTTATTCAATTAAAATAGCAACAAAAAAGCGAAAAAAGCGCATTTTGAGGTATGTAATATAACAAAAAAGCAAAAAGAAAACATTTCGAGTCGATTAAAGGCTCTGCCATTGAGTATAGTACCATTTTGATGCTGGGAATATCAAGAATCTCCTAGGCCAAACAAATCTGTAGCCTCAACAATCTTGCGATGCATTTTTCGCCACATATTTCAAAGGACACTGCAAGCGATTGGAGCGCGATAACTATCAACGCGTAGAATTATACTACTTTTGACTCAAAAAAAAAGAGGAGAGGCAACGGTTTGATCCGCTCTCTTCACTATATGATAGATTTTTGACCGTTCTAATCGTCCAAATCAAAAAGGTCGTAAACTTATGTGAACTGTCCGATATTTATGCTCCGAACCAACCCAGCTGGTTTGGTAGTTGGTCTAGAAACCAACAAATTTGAGAACGGATATTAGGACACATAAGTTTTGGGAACTTTTTACATAACATAGTTTGGAGTGATATTGTATACTCACAGCCCAAATTCGGAGCCATGTGATTGTTTGTGCGCTGTAAACAAGCCATTTGTTTGTTTGAGTCTTGCATTTGAAATTCGCGCGCTTGCGAAAGAACAAGTTCAACTCGTGAAACCTGACATGTTCGTCGTGTTTTTTTGGCGCTTCCTCCAGGACCTCATAAAAACGATGTCCCCGTTGCTTCTAACTCCAAAAACGAAGTCCAGTTTGACCCCAAACCATCGGTGCCGGGCCCTGGGTGTCATACCATCAAAAACTATGTACATTTCTAATGGTTCAAAATTTCAAAATAGTTACTAACAGTATGAAAAAATATCTTCGGAAAACCAAAAAAAAAAGATTGAATTCAGGGCAACGACTACGTAATTGAATGCTCTGCTCTACCAAACCAAGAATACTCACTGAAATTTTCCTATAACAATGACTCTCCTAGAAATGTGCGCATTCCCGCTGAAGAGGTAAAAACCAGGTTAATATTTGCTACATATCGGAGAACTATTTTTGACTTTAGAGTATTGAATCGACATATTTCACGCAAAGCAACATCGTCACCGTCGATGGAGAACTGTATTGCTCAGCTGTAGTGGATGTATCTGGATGGGCACTAAATGATCAGGTAAAGAATTATGACACAACAAAATCGAAAACTGTAAAAATCGTATAGTTCTTGATTACTGATGCTTTCTTGAATGCTTCTCTATATATGCACCTCAGAAATTTCGATTTCTAAAATTTTTTTAACCTTTAGGTATTCACTTACAACCCTGCACAGGCCTACTATCTTCTGCTAGCCAGTGGCTTCACTGACAGTAATGGTAAGTTGAATAGAAATACATTTTACCTGAACATTTTGAGCTGAAGAGAAGTATCGTAAAAAGAAGTATCCTGATTCTTGAGTTTGTAAGATTCCATAAAAGAAACGAAAAGTAGTATATACAACTGAGTGTGGTAGTTTTGCGAAAGTAAGATAATGTGGGTAAACTAGGCTTTAACTTGAGTCTTTTCACCCTTTCGTCCTAGAAAAGACACTTTGACAAAGGCTTACACATAATATATTCGGCATGATAGTGAAAACGAAGGGTCACTTTGGCATCTTTTTCTATGGACGTGAACCATTCATAAAAGCGGCACTTTATCCTTCATTTTTTCTTCTTTCCGAAAATTTTTTGTACTTCTCGTTTCTGTGAATTTGAATTTTTACCAGTTATACCCAAAGGCTATAACACTTCACAGCCTGAAATGACGAAAAATTCTATGCAAAAATTTTTCTCACAGCCTTAATTTAGCAATAAAAGTGGACCTTAGAACTCATTACAGGAATGATATCCACGAAAATCCATAATGGAGGAAAATGGACTTTCAAACCCCATTTTATTCGTTCGCGGTGAAGAATGGTCGGAATCTGCTTTCGCTCGCGTTATCCGAAAATTTTCATCCCATCGCAACCACGAGGCAATGCGGTGAAATGAAAATGATTCAACCCTACCTGAGCTCTCGCTCGATGACGTCAAAAGTCCATTTAGAGTGGGGCAAAATGGGATTTACCTCCATTTTAAATGGACTTGAAAGCCCATTTCGCGGGGACTTTCGTGGATATCATTCCAGAACTACATTCACTATGTAAGACTTTTAGGGCTCACCATACATAAGCACACTTATGTTTCGACTCCTCGGTTGTTGGATGAAAGCGATACTCCTCCGGTAGGTAGTCCTCTCAATAAGGAATCACAATATGCAATCTTTTTCCTAGAATTCGTTCAACACCGCCACATGCGGTACCAAGAAGGGCTGTTTTATTTCTGATCAACCAAATGCTATGAGAGCATCTTATCAAGTAAGGGATGGGATGCATGTCACATGAATCTGAATCCATCCGCCATTATTCAGGTTCTCTCCGCTCAATTTATTCGTATCGAGCTTTCTATGAAAACTTCTACTATAACATCATTATATCTTGCTCTGGGCTTCTCCTTCGACAATCAGATGGTAAGTATGGGTTCGCATGACTCTAGTTCATATTTTCAAATTTTTTAGGGAAACGATAATGTTATCGAGTGCTCAGCTCTTACTGGGCAGTCATTATCGATGAAATTTTCATACAATCCAAGTCATACAAATGCGCGAATCAAAGGAGAAGAGGTAGATCATGACTAGATTTAGTATGAAATCATCTTTTCGGAACCCAAATCAAATTTTTAGACTATCAGATCACAGTATTTTCAAAATGAGACCGCAGCGATTACTGATGGAGTACTGTACTGCACAGCCGTAGTAGATGTTCGTGGTTGGCCCTCTTCGAATGGGCAGGTAAATCTGATGATTTTGTGACTAGGGATAAAAACTATGAATACATAATAGGATTTAAAAAATTCTAAAAACATCTAAAAGAAGAGAAATCTAATGTGATGTGAGGAGAGAGAGGACAAAAAATTGTAAACATCGACGATAATTTCTGCACTAAAAATGATGAGAATTTTAGGTGTTCCAATACAATGCAAATCAGACCTATTACTTGCTGCTAGCTGCCGGCTCAGCGCTCAGTTCAAGTGAGTTTCTTGAACAATGATTCACTCCATTACCATGTCCTTGAAGAGTTAACGCTATTTGATGAGCTTTAGTTTTCAGTAAAACTTGTAAAAATAGGGTAGAAACAATTATTCTCAAATTTAGGCCTCACACAACACAAAACAACGGATGTATCCAGTCCACGATTGCTAACGGACTACGATGCCGACTCCAGTAACGGAATGAATTCGACAACCAAGGGCAGCCTAATTAAAGCTCATGGTAAATTTGTAAAATAACAAATGTTATAACCTTTGTTTCAACTGGATTGGCGGCTGGAACGGGGCTTGATGACTTAATTTCGCTCGCGTTCGCGCCAGAGTCACAGTCGCCTCTCTCGCGCTCGTGCTCTCTGATCATTCTCTAGCCTTAACTAGCTCACAAAGCCGCGCCTTCCAGCCGCCAATCCAGGTGAGTCAAAGGGTTTCTTTGTGCACTAAGAGCTGAGCTAGGAGATGAACCGCGACAAATATTCAGTTCATTCATAACACATAAAGTCCATCTCGGGTGGAATAATAGCAACCTCTCTCACAGTCAATCACGCTGCTTTCATATTTTTTAAACCTGGGTGAAAGCATAATTTGGATCAATATTTTGGATGCTCACAGAAACTGTTAGTCAGCAATAGTCCTCAAAAACACACCAAGAGTCATAAATTTGGATATTCAGCTATTCTTATGTTGCTCGCATGGTTCATCTTTGTACCGACCGCTGCTATGTTTGCTCGATTCTTACGATCTAGCTGGCCTACGCTTAGACCTGGAGGAATACTCATCTGGTTCCACGTAAGAACGTTCATTTAATTCCTTCTCTAAGGTAAAAGAGATCATATACAACACAAAATATCTGCAGGTTCACCGTACCTCTAATTCGATAGCTATCACTTTGATGACGGCTTCTTTCATATGCATTCTGACAGCAAACAATTGGAAATGGAAAGGACCAGGTAACTTTGAGCCATTTCAAGGATAAGTGCTTACGCTTTCAGAGAAATCAGTAAATTTTGTAAAGGTAACTTATGCTTCAAATGGCTTGACAGCTGGAATTTGAGGCTTTGTGACCTATTAAGGCCGCTTGCCCCCGCGGCGCAGTCTGCGGCTCTCCCGCGCGCTGCTCTCTCAATTACCTGGCCTTAATTAGGTCACGAAGCCCCGCCTTCCAGTCGCCAAGCTAGTTGAGTCAAAGGTAGTTCTTCTTCTAATAAGTGGGAAAAATGCCAAATTTTAACTGAATTATAAAGTCACGGACAAAAATCCAACTAGCAAGATTCACTTTAGGATCCCACTCTGGAAAGTGGGTTGAAGCGCATACAATGATTGGAATTATTGCCCTATGTCTAGCGTGGATGCAACCATTTGTCAGTGCGATGAGGTAAAAGCTGATAGAGCAAAAATTGAAATCACATGCGTTAATTAATAGATTTTCCAACATTTTTAGATGCAACCCATCACATCCGCGTCGACCATACTTTAACTGGGTCCACCGCGGAATAGGTGCTACTGCAATGGTCTTAGCTAGTGAGTTTCGGCATCTAAGGATTGTGGCACCTAAACTATTTACGCAATAATGCACAACAAGTAGCCATAGGCGTTGTGCTGGTTACTTTATACCTTCAATAATCAGATCTATGTTCTAGCAACTGCGATTGCCATCGCTGCCTACCACTTCCTAAGCATTTGGCCTCATCAACTGATTCAACTCGTACTATCACTCGTGCCACTCGTTCTAATCCTCTCAATGAGCACAGGTTTCCTGCTTGTTGATAGGAAGGACATCATAAACGATTTGAACTTCAAAAAAGTGAGTCGGTTCAATAATGATAACCCTTTGCTTCAACCATATCGGCTGCTGGAAGACGAGGCTTCATGACCTAGGAAGCGACTGCTCGCGTTCGCAACGCAGTCTGCGCCGATCTCGCGAACATGCTCTCTGATCATTCCCTAGCCTTAATTAGGTCACGGAGCCCCGCCTTCCAGAAGTCAATTTAGTTGAAGCAAAGGGTGTGTAGCTTTGGTGAGCCAAAAAAGCTTTTTGATGTAAGTTGTGTCTTAGGAAAGCATTGTGCGATAGAGCAATATTTTGCAAATAAGATTTGTTTGATTATGCACGTTGAGACATTTGATATAGATAGCTCGGCATAGTGCTTTAAGATATGTTTTCCGCATGCGCACTTTGTTTGAAAAAAAAAGGATAATCAATTCATTAGAGCAAAGACGTATGTTTCCCAAAAGTGCATATCTCTTCTTTTCGACTACAAATCTACTGCTGTTACTTATAACCATGTATTATTCCAGGTTCAAAGAAATCGTGAACTTGTTGTGTATATAGCTGTTATAATTACAGCAGCTGTTGCCATCACATTATCCGTATTCGTAGGAATTGGAGCATAATAATATGTAGCATTCAAGCATTCTGTGCAATATTTTGGTTATGCTGTCTTGTATTAGGTTGGTGCAAAAGTAATGCGCGTTTTTCTAGCCCTTGTTTCAAGATAGCTTTTCTCCATCGAAGTTTCTCCTATGAAACTTGCTCAGCATACTGTTAAGAAGCTTCTTTCATGCTCTATTCAACGGTGGTTGAAAGAGCTTCTAGCCTCATTCTTTAAAATTTTATAGAGCTTCATACAACCGCACTCAAAACCAGAATTTCGTTGCACTTACTTTTTCGGCCAGAATTCAAACGTGAGTAAAGGCATCCTTTTGAAAATTTGACCACTGTATGTAGTAGAAATTTTCTATGTTATGCACGCTTTACTGTTTTCCTAAAAATTACTTAAAATGAGATCTCGGCGCCTCAACATAAGTGATGGTTTTGGCCATTCTGTGGCCTGTAGATTTTCTTTGAAGGGGGCAATCGCCAAAGTTCTGCTCATTTCTGTAAGCGTAAGGGTGGGACTCATGTTGACAGTTTTTGCGGAATGTGGAAGCTGTTCAGTATGTAGAAAATCAAAAATCTCCATATTTTGGGCTTTTGAGGGCTACGAAAAAATGTCAAAAAAAAGCGGGCAATTTTGAATATTATTTTCTTCCTTTTCGCAAGTATTCTTTATTTGAACTCTTTCGTACTTTTTTTGTACTACTATCTCGCGGCTACAAGATAGTCAACTTATCATTTATACCGACAAATCTTGAAGGAAGTTATGATCAGTTAAAAATGAGGTTTCCGAAAAAAAGATTTTTTTGCTTATCAATCCATATTTTTCCACCGATTTGCGATGATGAAATAAGTTAATGTGCGCTGTATAGAGAGAGATTTGGTGCCTCTGAGGAACTTTTCCGCACTGGAAAATATCGATTTTTTAGAAAGTTATGGCACGTCAAAGTGAGAACTCGCAAAACGCGCATTACTTTTGCACCAACCTAATATATTGGTAAGCAGTTATACAGGATAACGTGATTGTTTGTTCTTGAAATAAATATTCATTCCGTTTTGTTTGTCGTTACCAACATTTTTGCAAGCTCGGTACAAGTGGCACGAGCTCTATCTAGAGGTACATGTTTTCTGCCAGATGGTGAAACGCGGGTCCCGTTTCATGACGAATGGAAACGTACGTAGTAACAATGGCTAATTTCGCAATGGAAATTGCGACTAGAGCACTTCCATATGATTTCAAATTGCTTTCTGTGAGACACTGAGCATGAGCATTCATCAATTTTGTATGCAATCGTATTCACAGCTTGTGAGTCACATTTTCCGTTCTTTATTGAGGATTTCCACTATTGATCGTCCTGGTCTGCTTTGTGACTTTGACTGGTTTTTCTTGAATTTTAGACGGCTGGCCAAAACCATGCATATCCAAGTGCTGACACTATGACGCTTTCCTTCTCGATAATTTACAAGCTCAACAGGTGACTGTGAAAAGACTCGACATCCTACGTGGCTCAATTGCTCCTTTTCTTTCCACCAGGGTGTTTCTTCCAAAAAGGCTGTTGATTCAAATTTGAAACGGGAAATGCGGAAGCAGTCACGCTGCATTTTCTGATTTTTCATTCCGTACAAGGAGAAAGGGCTTTGCAGATGTTATATCTGCGTTCTGTTTCAACTGGTGCTTCACCATTCCTACTGCACTCGCCACTCCGCGATCACATTTTCTAGGCAACCATGTGGTCGGCGTAGATGACTCTGTAAGACTGTGCGGGAATGCGGTTCTTCAAACAAATGTAAGTTAAGCTTTCGTGATTTCGTAGAATAACATTTAAATAAAGATCCTTTTTCCAACTTCACTTATAAAAAACGATCAAGCCAACGAAGCCAATCTCGGATGATACCATCCCATATTGCAACAGCCAAATACTGAAATTTTCAAAATTCTACTTAAGCCAAAGCTCTTGAAATTACATAACCTTGTTACGCAGATAACAAATATATAGATGCAATTCCTTACGAAATCAAAAACTTGTAACAAATACTGATCGCTCTTTCTCAAAGTTTTCTCCTCATATAGGTACAAGATTCGTTCATGGGTATCATAGTATCAGCCTAATCTAGAAATCAGGCCTGCAGTAACATTGCCACAAACTTTAACTCCTTTTAATCTAAAAACGATGTTCAATTATTCAAAGGCTTTAAACCTCAAGTAAAACAAGAAATACGAGGTTAAATGTTAGTAAACATAGGAGTCATTAGGTGAAAGCAATTTCACAAGTATTCGATACCACGTTACTATACAAAGAACAAAAATGCAAAGAACACATTACGTAAGGAACGCTGTGCTGTTTCACACAATCGCTGTGCATTGAAAAAACGATACACTAGCTATGAATGCATTGCATTGCAATGCATGATATTGTTGTATCAGAAGTCTATTTGATGAAATCATAGCTAAATAGCTTATCTCGCATTTGATTATGTACAACCAATTTTCTCTAAAATACCGCTGACATAAGGTGGTCGTAATGGCGCTGGGGAAGTAAGAGTCAAACACCAGTGTTAGAAATATCAACATGAGTTTTGCTTAAAGTTGCTCATGACCATGCTACAGAACAGGCGCAATCTGTTTACGTAAAGCAAGTCGCTAGCAGATCCCGCTCGACATCGAAGGGTCATTTTCATGCCCTAGGGTCGCCATGATTTGTTGCAACTGGCAGTTACATATGCCAAAAGGCAACATGTGGAACTTATACTATAAGTAATTTTATACCTTCACTGATAACTGTGACAATGGCTTACCCTAGGCCAGTTCGTAAGCGCCATACGGCGAATCTGCTTCATGTCCTTCTCGACATGGTTAATGGCGGTTAGGGCCCGGTATGAGTCCGTTGTTAAGCTTTTTGATTACAAAGTCTCCCCTCATTTTCAAAAATTTTACGAATGCCTTTGATTCTTGCTCACCCCTTTTCCACTCTCTGACTGTCAGCGGATAAAATTTCCGGCTTAAGTCCGAGAAATTGGAAACAAACTCTTACAAGAATTATTCGTTATTAATCATGTTTCGAAAGAACGAGTTTAAATTTATTAACCACAAAATCAACATATAAAAAATACGAAAATGCGAAAAAATAAACATACATTACCACGAACAAGCAGTTTGCTGATTGAAAAGCGGGACAAACCCCATAAATTGGTCGCGGTGGTTGACATAAGGCGGGGGTGGGAAGCACTCCCGTTTGCGGCTAACAGGAAAGGCATAATGAAAAACAAAAACAAAAATGAGGATGCAGGACCGGTAATATTAGCCGGTACAAATCGGACACCGCTCAGTTTAGATTGAGATCAACGGAAAAGAAGCTCTTCAAATGAGATAGGTAAGAAGGTAAATAAGATGAGGTGACTGATGCACAAGAATGAACAAAATCATCAAAATTTCGCAATCAAAGCTAAGTTGGCAGTGAGGAAAAGAGCGGAAAATGACGATGGTGCGCGATATCCAGCAAGTTAATTTTTGGAAAAAGAGGAAAAACGGCACACAGCGGGAGATATAAAAAAGGCCTTATGCTGATGACCTTCTTTCGTGCGCATAATTATCTTCTCTGAGCATGGCTCTCTTGCATCCGAGCATCTCTGAACCATGCACTTGCCGGAGGTGCAGAATGGTTACACCCATCTAGCGGCCCTTTCTTTTACCTATGATGTTGTTTCCTTACAAATTTGCATTTCAATCTAGAAACCTTTGCAATAATTATTAAAGAATTCTTGCACGCCTTCTGCTACATCATCGCGATTTTCTCATACTTTTTAGAAAGCCCTTTAGTTCGTTTCAAGTCTTCGTTCGGATTGAAAAACAGTAAAAGGAGAAGTCTCATCGTTAGTAACTTTGCCCAATCACTGGAATTTCGCTCTACATTGCTGCGTAAACGCGGATCCTCCTTGTAAATCCACATAGCTGTGAAGCTGAACTTCGCCAATCAGTTTTTTTTTCTGAATTTGAAATCATCTTCTCTAGTGTATGGCTTGCATGTAATCTACGTGCAAGCTACTCCTTTGATTTCAAAACAGCCTCAACGCAAAACCTCACCCAATGTTTCTTGTCCCACGCCTTATTCAAAGCGAGCTCGTGGAGCCACCCCCCCCCCCACTACATCAATCCTTTCATCGAAATTTGACGAAGAAAGGCGATTGACGCGCATGAGTAGCAGTGCTGCAGTGTAGTCCCAATGGTCTGGTGGCTAAGGGGTATCTGTGCCGTATTAGATGTTGTAGGCATTCTGATTCGCGTAAGGTAAGGCACATTGTCCATAACTAGACATAGCGCTTTCCATTTGCCCTCCCTATCATGCATGGAAAACATTCCTGTAGCCATGCTTGGAATAGAGCGTGGTTTATTTTTATGATAATTCCCAATTTCAACCGTTTCTTGTATTAGAGTTCTCGTGCAGTTACCATCTTCCGCTATCTGCTATCAGCGGCTCTCGTAACTTCTCTAGATCAAATTTCAGCCGAATCTGAGATTTTGACTCCATACCTACCGTAACCTAACCACATGGCTCTGTTGTAAGGCTTGCTTTATAAAAGTGTGAGCAAGCTTAGATCTGTTTGTTTGCTAAATTCAATTGTTTTATTTCATAATATTTTTATTTCACCTGTTCTATCTATTTAATTAGTATGTGGCAGCTTTCGTAAAACTATACAATTGAGGATTACAGGTTAATGAAATGAGAAGAAATATTACACAGTAGGTACACGTATGTACAAAAGATCAAAAAAAATTGAGATTGATTGCTACGTGTTTGAAAAAAATGACACTGATCAAAGACATGAATACGTATACAGCACATAAGTTAAAACACTTGAGCGCAATGAGAAAATGTGTCAGAACACAGATTGATTAAATATGTACGTGTTGAGAAGAGATACAAAAGCATGCAAGATTAAAGATTCATAGGAAAATTTAAGCGGTTTTCCACTTAAAAAGTTGATCACACGGAAATTCGAGCGATTTCCACCACAATAAAACGTTGAGAGTTACAAGACCATTTCTGATTTTTCACATAAATGGACTTATGTTTTTAGCAGATAAACCTTGCAGCATGATAGCTGGTTTAATTTTTATCCCCGATCCAGATGCTGTAGTCTTTGATATTTCTTCTATTTTCACTCCACCCTAAACGAAAAACTTGATAAGACAAATACTTACAAAGTAAATATGACATATCAGCAATATTCTGTTGAATTCTGACGCAGTTATATAAGGCTTAACGAACGGATGGAGCGTTTCCACAGATATGCTGGATAGATCATCGTTGTCGATTTTAGAACGTGAGAGTTTTGAACGAGTGATCTGAAAGGCAACAATCATAATGATGAAAAGAATAGATTAAATATAAAACTAAATTGAACTGTAGCTTACTCTTTGAAAAGCATTATAAAGAGGTAATGATTCTATGATGCTGTGTCCATCCAAAATCCATCAAACTCGATCGTAAGATGCTCAGCGGAGAAAATATTCATTAATTGAAGCAAGCCAAAAGCGCTTATTCAACAATTTATGAACTGTAGATGTTGGATTGTAGAGTGAAGGCCGGCCGCGATGCACTGTGGAGCTGAACCTCGCCAATCAGTTTTTTTTTTGCTGAATTTGAACCACCTTTTTTAATGTAATGGCTCTCGTGTAACCTACGTGTAACGCTACTCCTTTAATTTCAAGATAGCCTCCTATCTGTGCCGTATTGGATAACGTTGTCAGCATCCTGATTCGCGTAAGGTATAAGACACATGGTCCATTACTAGACATAGCCCCTTCCACTTGCCCTCTCTATCACGTTCCCGTAGCCACGCTTTGAATAGAACGTGGCTCATATCCTTGAAAAAAATCCTCAATTTCGTTCGTCTCTCTTACAAAATTTCTCGGGCAGATCACCATCTTCCGCTATGCGTCTATAACTACCACCCGTTTCCTTGTTTTTGCTCGCTGTCCGTCCGCACATGTAGATGATGAAATCAGACTGCTGATCACGAATTACCATAAACTACATGACGATATTTGCTTGTTGAACATATGTTTTGATCATTTTTTGCTTCCGTGTATACTAGATCTTCTCCAGCTTCCTTTGTGAGAGCATAGAGCAGGGCCCGGCACGAGGTAAGCAGACGGGGTTTTCCAACACGAATTCCCCTTTGACCCCAATAGTTTTTACGGATAACCCCTTGAGCCCAAAAATGACGCTTTGTGCTTGTGAAACGAGAGCACCGGCCACACTTCGCCTAAAAGCGCTCAAAAGCGCCCAAAATGCTCAAATTCCTCTAATTACTCCTCACCTGCATCAAGATAGAAAACAGGAAGAAGAATAAGCAAGAAAAATGATGAAGGAATGAAAAAATATCAAAGTAACGCAGTCATAGGACTGAGAGACGTTACGACGACGCCGCTTCAGTCAATCGATACGCCGTTCTCGCGCGTATCGATTGACTGAGGCGCGCTCTTCATCTTAAAAAGCTAGGCTGCTGATGCGATTTTGGGCTCTAATAAAGACAAGAGGAGGAGTTTCGGAACCAAAATTTCACCATATAGTAAACTTTAGGTGAACAACAGATTTATGTAAAAATTTTGAAAAATTATGTGAATTGAAAGTTTTGCCCTTTTCAGGTGGGCATTAGGTGGGCAGTTGCCCACCTAATTTGGAAAAAAGTTAAGCACACTCTTCATTCACATAAGTTTTTCATAATTTTTCATACATTGTTCCTTAGTCCTACTGCGCGTATACACACCAAGTCTCGCGCGATTCGTTTTCTCTGCGCTGCAAACGAGCCATTTTTCCGTTTTCTTGATAGTGGGAAATTTTCAGATGAAAGCTTGCCACAACCTTCATTCACATAATTTTTCAATGAAACTTCCAAGATAAGCCCTGCAGGCCCGTGTTCATGTACCTACCAAGTTTCATACCGTATGGTCATCTGTGCGCTGCAAACGAGCCATTTGAATTCACATTTTCATTTACCAGTTTTGCTAAATTTTTGGAAAAAATGCTTATCACATCTCCCATTCACATAAGTTTTTCATAACATTTCATTCTTTGTTTCTACTAGCCTCTTGTTCGCTTACGTAATTTGGTGCTATATCATTACGCCTGCATTGCGAACTGATCACGTAATCATGCTGTTCAACGGCATCGCTCATGCGACGTCGCGCACGCGGAAATGAGCGGCAACGCGGCGTAGTGCGAGCGAAGTCTGCTGTGCGTTGAGGTTTGAAAATATTTTCCGATGAATTATATGTGAGGTAAGTAATTATAATCATTAATTATAAGGTAAGCATGATTCGACCTTCTTTTGCTTGCACTTGGAATCTTCTTCCGGGGCTCCGCCCGGGTCCCGCAAAAATGATATCCCCTTTGCTTTTTGGCTCTAAAACGATTTCCAGCTTGTCATTTGTCCACCTCGTACGGGCCCGACATAGAGCGCAGGTACTTTTTGCCAATAGATTATTAGAGTAGTTGCGAATAATAAATATAGAGACAAAGAAGCCGTAGAAAACAGCAAACATTGAAAGAGTGATAAACACGAAGTTGATGTGATCGATGAAATAGACTCCATGGCGGCCACTATTGATCAAAAATTAGCAAAGTGTCCCAAACATGCGCCCGCAACAAGGCACGATCCCAAAGCAAGGTGATCACACTAATCCATGCCACATGATGCATTGACATAGGAACTGAAGGTGAATATCCGATAAAAATTGTGCAACTAAGGCGCAAATAATTTGAGGTCGATACGGTCTTTTTTGTAAATCGCATGGTAGAGCATCAGTCGTACATCATTATAGTTGTTTTGAAGAGGATGCACAACATATGATGTTGTGTCGATCGAATTGTAAAGTACACCTATTTCAGCGAAATTTTCCGTTCTTGTCCACTCAGCAATTTTTGAAATACTTCGCATGGCAGAACTATAGTCATGTGCATGCTTGCCGGTATTACGTACTACCCTCAACTTCATTTTTGCTCTCTCTCTCTCTCACACAAAAAAGGACTCAAACGCGGGCGTGTAAATGTCATGCCTCTATACAGCTGATAACGATGGGGATCCCACTGCTGAACTCTGCCCCATACGCATTTACAGCTTTGATCGATGGAAGTTCATAGACAAAGGTGATAAGGCAGCAATCACACCATAGAACGGTTACCGTGAAGGAAGATCTAATAGAATAGCTGGGATTTTCAATGATTTCAGGAGACCTCTACTACCCTCCGAATCTATTTAAAGTAGGAAACCACGAAAAACCTTCAAGGTCGAGTACAGAAAAAAAGGCTGGAAGATCAAGCAAAAAGAAACTGTTGAATGCATTGATTGAACGTTCGAGAGCTCTTTAGAAAGCCAACGATTACGATGTTTGCTGCTACCAATCAACGACATCTTGTAGTTATCTTCTTGCACTTTTCATTTGTTAGGACTTTTTGGAAAAGACAACATTGCGGCAAGTAAATATTCTTAGAATAGCAGACCTGGTTTGCTCAAGAAAAATACGTAACAAAACTTATTCGATTTCCGCAGAAATTATATAACTCTTCAATTATTTCGATCAGAAAAAACTTACGTGCACGAACTCAACGCTTTAGTTCTGGCATGCGTTCCCCTTAAAGACAGTGCCTGGGCAAAATCGGGATGGTGGATTTTAGCTTGATCTGAAAGCGCAGCCCTCGAACAACCCTTGGCACTAGTAAAGTCATAATGTCAAACCAAAATGTAGAAATTTGCTTGGAAAGGTGGGAACTTATGCCCTGAGGGAGAAGGAAAGGGAAGCCGCCCGCCTGTGGTTCACATTGCAAGCTATCAGGGCTCGGCACCAGCTGGCACCGGAACCACCAAAATTTTGAAACGAAGTCCTCTTTGATCTCAGAAGTTTCGTACGAAGTCCCTTTTCACGTGTTTTGCATTTGCATAGGGCGCGCTTTGTGATTAGAGCAGATTTTTTGACTGCCGAGAAGACCGATAAATCTTCGGATGGCTGTAAAATGCCGAAAAAAACATTATGAAATTATTTTGCTCTGTATGTAAACTTTTACAGTACAGATACAATTCATGTAAAAAAGTATGAAAACTTATGTGAGCAAAGGGTCGGTGCCAGCTCAGCTGGCACCCAGCTGGCACGGTGCCAGCTAATTCAGAAAAAAGTTCAGCGCAACTTTCATTCACATAAGTTTTCATAAATTTTTGGGCCATAGTTCGAGTCCCCCAACGCGCATGCACACAGCAAATTTGGTGTCATATGATTTCGTTTTCGTTGTAAAAAAAGGCTTTTGTTTGTGGCAGGGGCAAACCACTGGCGACTTGCCGGCAGCGTGCCACTGGCATTCTAGCAAACAGCGGCATCTAAGGGTTGTTTCAGACTGCCGCAGTGACTGCAGCAGACTGCAGCAGACTGCAGCTGACCGCACTGACTGCAGCAGACTGCAGCAGACTGCAGCAGACTGCAACTGACTGCAGCTGACTGCAGCTGACCGCACTGACCACACTGACCGCACCGATCGCAGCCTCTTTTCTTGAAAGAAAAAACAACCGCGATTATCAAAACAGCGTGATTTCTCATAAGAAGATCATAAGTTCCATCAGAATTCTTCTCAATCAAATTTGGGCGATAGTTTTCTTTGGTATGTTCGTATTTGTTCTAATTCTTCCTATCATTGCATACCTGTTTTGTAACATTCTAAACCTTGTTGTCTTTTGCTTTTACGTATGTGTTGTTGTTGTTTGTTTAAAGCACGACTATTTATCCTCTCCGCCTGCAGACTTCAGCCGCTGCGATCGTTGCGGTCAGTGCGGTCAGCTGCAGTCTGCTGCAGTCAGTGCAGTCAGCTGCAGTCTGCTGCAGTCTGCTGCGGTCAGTGCAGACTGCTGCAGTCAGTGCGGCAGTATGAAACAACCCTAACCCGCAATCAAGATATCCCCTTTGCTTTCCGCCCCAAAAACGATATCCAGCTTGACCGGATGCCAGCTGTGCTGAGCCCTGCAAGCTATAGTGCGTATGCCACCATGGTTGCAATCGTGGGTCCCACAGCGACTCTGCGTCTCGACTTTGGACGTAACTGTTTCGTGGGTGGAGGATATTAGATTGCCAATGAGCTTCATTAGCGCTGACAAACATAGCTGTGACGGAGAGGAGTGCGCATTGCTGCAGATGTTCGCACGGAAGCTCGCCTTCCAGCAACTCATAGTCTTCTACCTGTTCCAATAGTCCAATTTCGAAGGTAAAACTTCGAAAAAAAGTGTTTTTGTCGTTTACGCTCCCTCAAACGTGATTTCGAGATTTAGCATAGCAAATATTCAGGTAAGCGAAAAAGCTAGATATTGAGTTTTTGCCGGAGCATTGTGTTTCCGATCGGTGTTGCATATGGTACATCTGCGAATTTCAAGTTCTTCTAGCAAGTCATGTTAACATAGTTCAAAAGTAGAACTATGAAAAAACTATCAAGAGGAAAGCCTAAGTTTGTCTTAGTTAAGTGTGTGGGCTTGCCGCCGGTTTGATATATAGAATGGGGGACAGAATAACACATGCAAGGCAGTGCGGCAATAAAACACGCGTGTGACTCACAACTTAAATTTGCTTCTTTCAGGAAAGAAACACTGTTTATGGAAAAGATGTATTCTTGGGTACTAGTTGAGATTAGAGTCTTTCCTCCCAAAAAAACCTAACAGGCATAGTCGATTCGTTGGCCGCACTGTATGGACATCACTGCGAAAAAGCGAGGCGAAGAAACGCTTGCTCTGGTACAAATTCGCTATTATACTAGTACTTGTTTTTGGAATTATCCATTAGTTTTGTCTATTCAATCGATTTTTCGCAAAGTTTGGGCTACAGGGTTGGCAGTTGGCATAGCGGAGTAATCGAGCATGCTGACTACGAGTACAATATTAGTTTCTGGAATTATCCGCTACTTTTATCGATTCTCTTTCTTGCAAAGTTTGAGCTACAGAGCTGGGACTTAGCACAAGCGGGAAGGGAAATCGAGCATGTCGATTCTAAAACAGCGGGACTAGGGAATTGGTATGTAGAAGTGGGCACAGGAAAAGTTTGTAGATAAGGATGGGAGCTTCATCACAGTGCTTTGACAGGGGCGGGCGCAGCCGGATAAGCCAGCTAGTTACAAATATAGTACAGGCAGCATAAGGGTGCAAAGTGCAAATGTTAAGCTGGAAGCCGTTTTGATTGGAAAAAAAATACAGAAGATAAAGTAAATACACGTTCGTACCGACATAGGCATTCTTTAATAAGTTGTTGCAAATTGACGTGTACTAATACGATCTTCCTCAAAAAGTCATCTTTAAAAAAAGCGTTTAGCACTATACAGTAAACTTTCTGCCTTGTTTACAGAGCACAAACAACGATATGATACCAAATTTGTTATATAGGATATCATAGGAAACAGTCCACGAAGTGAGTTCCGTTGTCAACTAACTGCTAAAAGTGCAGGCTTTTTTGGCCGAGCCCGAGTTTGCTGTCTGAAGCGTGCATAAAATGACTTCTTCCATGCTATTTGCTGTTCACCCGCTTGTCCAGCAGTGACTTTGCCCATCATGCCTGCAAAATCTTCTTGAAGTCTGTACTTGCTTTATTTCCTGGTGCACAACCACTTGTAACAGACCTGCTCCTAAATCAGCTTCTGCGTGATTTTGGGCGCGCTGATCGCTGCACTGTAGAAGGCGCGTCAAAAACGCAATTGTTTCTGGTTCGTGCCTTGAGTTGCAAGTCTTTCTGCGTGTCCTAATAGTCATCAGTGGGTTGTTTGTGTGTGTTCCTCTGATCCTATGGTTTTTCCTTTTTAGTTCCGATTTGGTAAGTTATCGCAGAGTAACTTGAATAGCTCCCTTATTTTCAAGATCCCACTATATAAAACCTGTTCGGCATAGCAAAATTGAAAACTATCACCGTAAATTCACTAGTTCTTCTCCTTTTACTTGGTGGTTTGGACCTAGTCTAGACCTCTAATCAACGCTGAAATATTCTTGAAATTAACAAACTTAGATTTATTGAACGACGCAAGTAAATGCCAATGCTACATCAGAGATCTATGCTGCGGTTCTCTTACACAGAAATGTTTCATTCTAGCGACTACGTAGTTCGAGGGTGCCTGGACAGATTCCAGTGATTTATGAGGACTTAGTTTATCGTAGCACATCTGTTAAACATTGCACCTGGCCCTTGTTTTAGACAAACCCCACATTTTTTCTTGTCCGTCAGTTCTCCAATCTGCATCTTAATCAGGATATTTCTTTTAACCTTTCGCAGTTATACCTCTCGAAAAGAGAAATAAATATCCACTTTCTGTGGGAGCTATCACATTTAAAAATCAACTTGTGCAATGATTTTGAATAACTTTTGCGGTTTACATGTTATTGGACACAGCCTTAGTTCCCGAATTCCAATAGATTTTCAAAATTTATGAAGCTTACTTGCAATACTTCTCAAATTGTACCAATAAAAAGCTATCGTCTTGTACTTTCACATTTGTAATTGATTTTTTCTTATTCACATTTGTAATTGTTTTTTTCTTAACCACTCGACGAAGTAAAGTTCAGGTCATGTTTATTATAGAAGCCATTTCTGATTCCATTTTATTATCCGCGTACCTGTCCAATTTTTTTAAGAAAATTTGTTTCCATTCATTCAAGAGGTCTTATTTTTTACAAGCCAAACAGAACCTCTGGTCATGGGTAATGTCTCAAAGAGCATTTACTTAGGCTGAAATGAACAAAGACAAACTAATCACGCCTTTCCGACATAGTCAAAGACGGTATCATTTGTCTTCTGATTGCAAAACAACGATTCCAAACATTCAATACCAACAACAGTCTTCCAACATCTTATGTGTTTGTATAGCGTCGTGTTAATACTTAAGTTTGCTATTTCTTACGGCATTGCAAGGCGAACTTGAGAATTGCTACTCTAGCTCACACAATATCTGTTTGTTGTAAAATCTCTTAGCAATATCTTCAAATTTTTTTATACCAGTCCTTCGTATCAACATTTATAACAATTCTACTTTGTAAGCACATTCTTTTAGGTTATCAAGAAAACCATGTCGTTTTTTTTCGGGCTTTTTTCGGATAAAATTGATCTCACTCGAGAACTAGAGCATATCTGAGGTCAGGTTGAAGTGACGAAGCTCTGTAGTATACGAAGGCCTATGTAGGAGGGGCCCAGTACACTGGGAGCGGAGTCTGCCATTTTCCATTTTTCAATTTTTCTCGGTTTCTAAGCATGGAAAAAATATAGCGAGTATACCTATAGATAAGTACATGTGTCTTTTACACGCAGGAGCAAGTGAGAAGTTTGCGGGATTTTCTAGGGCGAAAATCCAATTTTTGGCATCACGAGTTGCTCGTATGTTTTGGCTCCTCTGAACAAGAAACAACAAGTTCTACCAACGTTCGGATGTCACCTTGTAGAGCTTTCTTTGTTCTAACGAATGGTACCCCTCACATATTTTTTGGATCTGTCTTATGGCTTATGCTATGAAAAACGACATTATTTTCTTGACAACCTAATATGTGTAAGCAGAGATTAATACAGCTGGCAACCCTTCCAATGGATGGCGTAATCAGGCCGTGCAAATTTTGGTGCGCCTAAGCATTTACCGCTCTTGCTGCTTACGTAGTCTTTGGCAAAGATAAGTTCGAAGTCTAAACTTTGAACTTCACGCGTGCGGCTAGCGAATTCTACAGAATTTAGGGCGATAAGATAGCCTATAAATGCTTGATTTATAGCTGTTATGCCTAGGTAACTTAGTGCACAATTTACTACTTCCCTCTCATTGGGCCTTAATTCAAATAAATCATTTGTTCTACCTTAGCTCAGCAACCAATAGTCTTTTTAAAATTCTGAAAGCCAAATAAATGTTGTTCTGCGAATTTTTTCAACATACTAGGGCAAAATCATATAATGACTTTTTTGGTTTATTAAGAGAAAAAAATGTGGTTTTTGTATGTTGTCTGATATGGAATTATCCTTATTGTACTTTCTGATTATGTCGGAAAAATTTTCCCTTTGTTCGTAACATCTTGCACTTTATTCCGAAAGATTGTATGTGTGTCAAGGAAAGACTCCCTGGGCCATTTAGCAGTTGCCTAGGTGCAGATCCAGAAAAGATTTCTAGACGTAAATTTGAATAATTTTTTGAAAGAGCATGAGAAAGAAATTTCTGCTTTCGCCACGCAATGGCCAAACAACAGCTTCTTATGTACATGCCATATGCTGCTGTAATAAGTTGTTCTTGAGACAAATATTGGTGAAAGGGTTATGTCGATTGTAAAAATCGCAAAGCACGTCCTTTTTAATTTGTTCACCTGAATTGCCTATATGAACTGCATTCGAACAAGAGTTAATTGGACACGCATTGGGCAAACACGACGACAGAGCACTCCGCCGACACTGACCTCGAAGATTTTTCAGCCATTCGTCCTTTGCGCTCGGTTCGAGGCCTGCTGCAATTCACTCAGTTTGCTGCGTTTTTTCGAAATCATTTTTCGAGCAAACGACGTTTCTTAAAACCTTGGTATGCAAGACTAAAAAAATTTTCAATGTGTAAAAAATTTTCGACCAAAAGTCTGTTTTCTTCCTTGTTTATCACAAAAGATCTCAGAGTTTCTTTCGTGCCGCTATGAAATATCAAACCATGTCTCAGCGACCTTTTCATCTCATTCGGAATTTTATTTACAAAATCTATCCCAATCTTCGACTTTGAGAACAATTTTATAAGTTTAACGGCTATGCTTTTAGATAGGAACGTGAAATGAACGGGAAACAATTTTACAATAAATTGTATAAACCTGTAAATTCTTTCCTGTTTTCATTACGACATGTTTTTCCCGAAAACGATCCCTTACAGTTTTTGAGTTTTGACAACATTGACTTAAGGACTCTCTATTGCTCTCACAAAGAAGAGGGTGTCAGGAAAAGGAGTAAGGAATGAAATATCTCAGTTAAGTTCGCGGAATTATGATCTCGGAAAAATTCGAAGTTTTGCCAGTAGTTCAGTCCTTTTCCATTTTGTTTTCTTTTCACATCTTTAAGTCACAAATTTTGGAGCAATCTTAGGAAAAGGAAAAGCTGAAAACAATTTGTCGGGGTTTGTAACATAGAAACAAGAAATCATACGCTTCTTTGCGTTCCTTCGCACATTACGCATACTTTACAACAATACGCACTTCGTCAGATGCATTCTGACATCTCTTCTACTTCTACTTTTCTTTCGTTGAAGGTTTTGTACAATAAGATTGGAAAATTCTGTGTGGCTTGGACAATCCACCTCCAATTTTCTGTTTTTCTTCCTTGTCCTTCATCTATTCAAAGGCACTGCCAGTGCGGTGCGAATCGATGAAACGTTTTTCTGTGGACTACAGCCTGCAACAGAAGAATGAATGAATTGCTATGATCATAAATAATTTCGGCAAAAAATGATGGATCCTGATTGGTAACCATATTTGGATGTTTGAGAATGGTTGCAGCAATTGGAAAATATTTGATCTGCAATGAAGCTTAAACGATGAAGGACATTGCTTAGTGACTATTTTAGAGTAATTTTGTAAAATATTCACAAATATAAAATTGGAATGAGGAACTGCATCTTTAGATATGTTAGAATTCTCAAAACCAAGCAGAAAATGCAATTCTCGTTTGCTCTTCCTTGTTTACCCAGCAAAATGTTATGACTAATAGAACATCTATTCCAGTGATGTTAAAGTTAAAAATTGATCAATCAGCTTTGTAATTTTTCCTGTAATTTTTTGATAGGATAAAGCGACGTATATTGACAAAACATTCAGCACTCCATTTTACACTAGTCATATGATGATTTAGCCTAGATGTATTTGCACTTTACGACACAATGTTTTCTAGCGGACATCTGCCCTTGCAAGAAAGATAAACGCACCGGCGATACTAGTTCCTTGTTGTTTATTTGTTCACCAATATATTCTCCTATAAACTGGCTATCCTGACCTCATACCGTACTCATCAAGCGCTTTTTCTACTTGAAAGTGTAGTTTGTTTTCAGATAAAGCGATGAAGCGGTTAACAAGAATCGGCCTTGGATTGCTGCTTTTTAGCACAATTGTAAGTTATTCTGTATTACTGAGAACGATTTTGTTCTTCCATTATTCTCAGTAGTGGCAGTCATTCCAATGAAAAACTTTTTAGGGACGGACAGATTGGGGCGTTGTCAAATTTTTTGCAAGTCTACGACGACTCTCAAATTCATAAAAAGTGGGGGCTAGCCAAGAGATTTTTCCACCAAAGCTAAAATTTGAATAATATAAAAAATATCTTAGGATTAACCAGTAAATACAGTTCGATTTGACAATTGTATAACTTGTGTCTGATAATAGAGATTTAGATATTATTGAATTTTTCTCACTCAATTTTGCAACTACTTCCTATCACAAAAGTGTGCAGCAGATTGTTTTCAGAATGAAGTTTTTTCCAGATCTTCGCTCAAAAAGCCTTCAACGCTGAAGAATGCGGTAAAACGAAAGGGTGTTACATTCCTCAGCCTGGGCTAGCATTCTCCTATCAAGTCGTCTCCGACACCCACATAGAGGTCGAGATGAGCGCTGATGTGGAGTCCACTAATCATTTCATGGCAGTTGCTTTTGGGAGCGGTGCTCCTGATACGGTTGGTTATTGCTCATAAACGTACATCATATGATGAAACGGCTGAGCCATGAAATTAAGTGTATCAATGGCAGAAAGGGGGTGAAGGTGGGAGGAAGAGAGGCAATGCAGCTAAATCTCAGTTTTGTGCAATAATAGTGACTTATTTCTTTCATCTACATATCCGCAAGAAGTCTTCGAAACCTCAAAAATGATCCCCAATTTTCTGTACAAAATCGATAACTCTGAGGTAGAGAGAGAGGTTGAGACAGAGGTTTTTCCCACCCACGTTCATCAACATCTTTTTCTTCGTGAATTTTTTTTTCGTGTCTGAGCTTCCCACAATTCTAATTTTTGTAAGCTGACAAATGCCAACGTTTATCTCTTCCTCTCTAATATATTTTCTATATCTACACTCACTTTTTTTTGAAATTGTTTACGTTCATTTTTCTAGCCCACTATTGAATGCTCTGCTGTGAATGGCTTGCCACCGACTATAAATGCGCCTTCCGCAAAAGACTGGTTGAGTACAGTGAGTTGTTTGAAAATTATTATTTTGCCTATTAGTTGTTATGGGAGGATTCATGGAAGAAAAGTATCGTGTATCATTTCGAAAGAAATATATTTTGTTTTGTTTCAGAGCACACAACGAGAATTCTACTTTTCAAATATTACAACATCGTTTAATAATGGTACACTTTACTGTCGTACCAAAGTGCTTGTCAAAGGACATGATGATCCAAATGTGAGTTTAATTTCGCTGTCAAATTGCACTAGCTGATAAGTTCTCCTCTTAACACTTGGATCACTAACAACTGGATGGGAAATTTCTGGCAAACAAAAACTCCCGAAGTAGTTTGAAGATACTTTTCGAAGTCGATTTTCTCTTTTACAGCGCAGTGAGAAATTCGCAATCGTTCATGTCAGAAATTTTTCACATTCAAAGCTTTGCTATCTCACCTAGTAGCCTAAGCCTTAGAATTAGCTTAGTTTTACATAGAGATCCCTTTGTCCAGTACGATCGCTGGCAAAAGATCCTGGAGAAGATCGCTGCACGAAGCTCTCGCTCCTTACCCTTAGTCACCCCGCCGACGTCATCCCTCTTGTAAGACCAATAGAAGCTTAGTTATAGAAGAATAAGTGTTTAGTTTGCTGTAGAGAATCTTCCAAAGCTAAAAATATGCTCTTTGCAGTTCCTCAGCTACGATCCGTCCGCTCAGTACACAATCACGATCACGGAGGGACCAATTGAGCAAGGTAAGATAGATCTGCATCATATCACACACTCTTGAGTAAATATTGAGTGAGCCGGATGCGAATGGAAAGGAGGTTGGGGGGGGGGGGGGGGGACAAATGTCAATTGGGAAGATAAAATCATGTTAAAAAATTCATTTTATAAAAAAATGTGTTTTTAAGTGTTTGACTATCGTTTTTTTTTTGGAAAACATGGCGCAAGCTTGAATAAAATTCTTAAGAGTGTTTGGTAGTTTTACTGAAAACACAGTTTCTTTTTTGGCGCACAAGGAATGTACCAGAGAAAATTTTTCACAACTAAATTTAACTTTTTGAAAGAAGTATGGATGAGCATGGTAAAATTGCGGGTTTGTTACTTGTTTACTTCTTTTCTATCTGATCTATTTTCTGAAAATCTAGGCGAGAGAATTGTGGAAAAAAGATTTACATCAAGTCCATTAGCTCTGAATGCCCCTGTACTGAACCCCCCACCATCCAAGCAGTATAGTCTAGATGTCACAACAAGGCGAAGATTGGTCAAAGCGCATGGTAAGTTCGAAAATCATTACGTCCAAATTTCTGCATTTTCTCAACATCGCCAATTTAGCTATTCTCATGGTGCTTGCCTGGTTTTTCTTCATTCCGACAGCGTTCCTATTTGCTCGATTCTTGAAAGCTGCCTTCAGAGGTGTAAAACCTTGTGGAGTTGCCCTGTGGTTTCAGGTCAGCCAGCATTTCTTTATACTTTGACAGATGGATGTGGACCTTATTTTTGATGAATTATATCTGATACGAGACTAACTCATGCACTTGTACTCATGTTTGCATGTATGCATTTATGCTTCTAAATATGTAGTGTACATATATAGGGTTGGCAGGACAGTTTCGCCCTTTGTGGCGAACTCCGCCCACCCATACTCCGGCAAATTTCGGCAACTGGGAGCTTGCCACTGAGAGACAGCCGGAGTTGAAGTCGGTTGTACTTTCGCGGTCATCTATGATGTAAATTGTGCACGAGGGATCTTGTAGAGGGTACTAGGATGGGCGGAGTTTGCCAAGAGGGAGCGGAGCTAAAATAAGCTCAAAATAGAATGGCATGTAAAGTTCTATAATGAAGTGAAGACGAAAGAAGAAAATCAACTGCAGGAGACAAACATATGTTTTCTTGCTTTCTAAGCCAAATCCATTTCAGGTCCATCGGGTCAGCAATCTTATAGGAATAGCAATGATGGTTGCGTCTTTTGTGTGCATATTGGTGTGCAAAGACTGGCGATGGACTGGTCCAGGTGAGCAGAATATCAGGAAGGTCTAGGGCAGTGCCTAAAGTCAGAGTCTGGTAATTTTATGGTCTTCGATGGGAGGAGGTTTTGACTGAATTGTGGTCAATAACTTCTTGGGACTCCAAAAGGTTTTTTAAGTATTTAATACAATCAGATTACCTTGTCTGAATATAATGGTAGATAATTGAATTTCAAGCGCAATTTGAGCTAATCAATATTAGATTTTAGGGTCATCAAGTAAATATTGGACACAAATCCATACTCTGCTAGGCCTGATCTCGTTGATCTTAGCTTGGTTGCAACCCTTTGGTAGCTTGCTGAGGTAAAACAATTAATTAAAAATTATTAATTAAAAAATTTTTGTGGTACGGCCTTGACCCGATAGTTTCCAGATGTGCGCCAGTCCATCCTCTACGACGCATGTTCAACTGGAGTCATCGTCTTATTGGAGTCGTGGCTTTTGCCCTCGCAAGTAAGAAATACATCAGAAGAAAGGACAAATATGTAAAATATAAAACCATTTTAGCTGCTGCAACGGCAATCACGGCGTTACAGTTCAAAATCTGGCAACAACATGAGCTACAACTTGTGCTAGTGCTTTCACCATCAGTTATACTCATAACCCTGGTCGTTTTATTCATATTCTTGAACAGCACAGTGGATAGGCATGACCATGACAAGGGAAATGGCGATCCGGTTAGTTTACTGCATCTCAGGCTGCGTCCAGAGTTGCACGACTTTCCCGTGCCAGCGCCTTGCCAGCGCCGTCGTGGAGCCACGCTGAAATCCGAATGGACGCCCCCTATAAACCCCCGCCGAAAAAGTTCTGGCACGGTGCTGGCACGGACTCTGAGTGCAGCCTGAACAACGTTCTTCGCATTCGCTGATAATCTAATAATGTTTGCAGTTGAAATCCATCCGACTGTCGCTGGTATTCTTCGCCCTGGGACTGTTGTTGACAGTATCTATATGGATGACTGTACTTTTGGCCGATGGTTACAAAAACGTGGTGAGTAAAGACATGACAAAATCAGGAATGTTATGTAACTATTCATGAAAGTTGCAGCCTTGATGCAAGCCAGCCTTTAAGAAGTACCTGCATTCTTTTCCACTTCTACTATATCTCAGTCTGTTGTGGTACCTGCATGGTCACATAAGTCAGAGTAGAGGACAATAGGTTGTCAAAAAGGTCCACCCGCGCAAACAGCTAACACCAGCTGCTGTGGAGAGAACTGCGCATTTGTTGCGGAAGTCCGCGCGGGACCTTCCCTGTCGACGACCTAATGTCCCCTATCCATGATTCATAAAAATACGGTGACTTAAAGGTTTAGTGATAGCAATAGGCAATGATTATGTATTATTTTGCTAAAATTCCATAATATCCAATGTACCGGTATATCGTGCTTTTTTTCATTCTGTAATAAAGACTATCTCATTCATTCATTAGTTCAAAGGTTATTTAAAACTCCAAAAAGCAATGCCAGTCGCGCTCGAAGTAGATACCATATGCTATCAACTTTGCTCAATTTGCGATTGAGGAAGCTGAAGTTGGTTTGCAGCGCTTTGCTTTGACAACGACGATAACAAGCATCTATTTCCTTTGGAAAACTGTAATTGGAAATTATAAATTCATAATATTCAATATGTAACAGGAAGCGAAGGAGATGTGGGCGATCAAAAAGCTTTCTCTCCACATCCTTCCGTTCTTCTCCGTTCGACGTTGCATGCTCAGGTAATTGCCTCAAAAACTTAGAGATTTACAAACTATTTTTTGAGCTACAGGATTTGCATTTTTGCCCTACTAGTCGAAAATGAAGCGCTAGGAGGAGTATTACCCGTAACCGAATTCGCAACTTTGAAATAGATTACGACAAAGCTCGCTCGCACTCGTACAATAGATGTGGAGGCCAAATACGAGTCGTCTTCTTGTCTTTAGAAAACTAAGTCCCATCAATCTGTGGGTACTTTACGAAGTCACCTTCTACGAAATTTAGGGTACTTTTCCGTTACCCGGACCCATTTTTTGAAAGGCTCTCATATTATACGTTATTTAATCTAACAAGGAATGCTTGTTTAGTCGAAGTGGCCTTTTTTGATGGCATGTATACCATATTGTAGAGCATAAAATGCTGATTCCAAATCTGCCTTCCTTATCCGCAGAACGTTTATGGACGAGAAGTTCTGAGCGTTTTTTGGAGTCAAAAATTGAACGTACAAGTGTGACAAAAATAACCGTAATACTTTTTCTAGCTCTTCAACGGAGCAATGATAATCACCAAAACACTTCACATTAAAAGTACTCTAAAATAAAAATTACACCACACTTGGTTACGTTATTTGAAGAATAGTAAGATTCTAACAACTCATTTTATTCAAAATGCACATTCAATTTTTGGCTCCAAAAAACGCTCATAACTTCTCGTCCATAAACGTTCTGCAGATAAGAAAGACAGTTTTGGAATAAGCGTTTTATGCGCTTTAATATGGTATACATCTCATTTGGAAAGGCCACTTCGACCAAACAAGCTTCCCTTGTAAGAATAATTTTTCATTCTTTAATCTAAGAATAATTTTTCATAAATCCTACGATGGCTGCTTCCTTGCCACGTGTCACGAAAAAATTGACACGTTTTGGTCCATTTCGACATGTTTTATTTTTCAAAATCATTTCCGGTGAGATAAAAGAGAATTTATGATTATTTTAAAGCTTTTTATCTGTTTCACATAGGCACAAAACAATCATCAACTTATTCTAGAAAACTTGCTTGCTTTCAGCAGTGATTTAAAGAAGTATTCCTCTTCATACGATTTGGCGTCTTAAATGACGGAATCCTAGCGCACTTCTCTATCCTGAGCAAGTCCAATCTGTTCATCGATGATAGTATGTCGTTATTATCATGACAATGTTCACTTTGCAACTGTTTGGTCGAAATGAGGTCAAAAATAACTAAAAACAGATTGAACTTACATCGCTACAGGGTAACACAAACTCTTGGTAAGATCTGTTAAACGTGTAAATAACGTCAAATTTTTGTTGACGCGTGGCAGAAGGTTGACACTCTCTCCTGTGAAGCTGGGACAGAATATGGTGCAAGGATAGAAGCAATTTCTTTCTTTGAAAAATGGGTCCGAATAACGGAAAAGTGCCAAATTTAGTCTTAATTTTGTTCCCTCTCAATCATATCAACTTGGCCAATAAACTAGCACTGGGTATAACGTCAAGTCAAAATACCTCACAAAAAAGCTCTTTTCTGGCCATTTTATTTGCCAGTAGACACAGACCGTCTCTTTTTCGATTCTATAGTTCCAAGCTTTCTAATGATCTATCGACTTTTGGAAAATAATGTTTCCCTACAAAAAATTCCTTGTTTTACGACATCTTAAAACAAAACCTTCAAAGAACTCCGTTACACGACTCTGTACCACTTTTCCCCTCCTCTTCACCCCCAGTCCCGACCGACATGTAAGCTAACTTCAACAATCACTCATGGCTCAGTACTGTCGCGGCTCCGCGATGCGAGCTCTACCAGAAGTAGGAGCCCAGGAGCACTGCTGCCTTGCTATCCGCCGACGGTTACGGTACTTTCTCACGCTTGCCGTAATTCCCTCCGGACCCCTCCTTGGCTTGGCGCGTTGCCAGCCAAAAGGCTATATATAGCGTCGGCGCCTCGTTTCAAAATCTACCGAAAGGGAATCTGCCGGGGCTCTCCCTGGTAGCAAATCACGTGTAAGGCGCCAGTTGTAGAAAATTTTTGCCAATAAACTTGAAACACTCCAATCGTTTATTTATTGATTAATGAGTTTAGTTTTCCTTTCTGCATAGAATGAGCCACAATTCTGATTACTGCAAATATTGTCCGGGCAATGCTTGCATATCTTCATCGTTTTTGGGCCCTTATCATAGCGTGGCGGATGCTCATTCACACAACCGACGCCAGCTGCGAAAAGAGTTGCCGTAAGGGGCATTCTGACAGCGATAATCTTTGTGCCCTTGTAGCAATATTAGAGCGCAAATACGTACTCCTAGATTACAGTCTCCTCAGTTCAGTTATTTGCGATTTAGATAATTGAAATTTGTTTAGCGCAAAACTTTGGCGGCAAGGAGAAAATTTCAATAATTTTCCACCGTCGAAAAGGTGTTTTTTGGTGTCTAGATCTGTATAGATCAAATATTATCGGCTAGCGATAAAATCTAAAGAAGACTTTAAAAAGCTCAAACTTTCTACTACCTTGATACAAAAAAATTTACCGTTGAAGTCCAACCGACTGAAATAATGAGTCTAGAAATGAAATTTCGAAAGTGCGCGGAAACTTCCTCAACAGCCTAATAACATCGTATTAGTAAACAGCATGCTCACTCACTCTTCTGTGCCAACAACAGCTCCGAAGCTCAAGTTTGCGGAAAAATGAAAAAAACGATGTCGATAAAGTAGCTCATGACACCCATCAGAACTAAATGGGCAAACAGCTTTCTGTATAGGATCAAATTATGCACACACGTAACCTCAACAAGTTAGTACAACATGATGACGTGCATGAACGCGATCTTACACAAACGCGTAATTTAGTTTAGCCTACATGCATCCAATGGCAAATTCAGGGGTACACGTGCAAAGTAACAGCAAACTGTGGAAAGTTGGTGGTGGTGGATGGTGTTCTCTTATTTTTCCAAATTAAAGTTCATCATTTCAAATTCTCTGCCATCATTGGTTGTCTTTTCACTAAGATGTGACACTCTGTATGTTTTTAAAATTACCGTAGAAGATGTCCATGAGAACTTTTGTTTCGGGAAAGGGGTAGAACAATTTTTAAGCATTTACAAATTTTCAGAAGAAAAAATCTGTAACTGATAAACCGTAGATAACCAGCAACATTAGCAAGGAAATTGTTTTTAGAACCAACTTTCCTTTAGCTTTCAGAAAATATATAGTTTGCTGGGCTCCTTTCAAAAAGTTTAGGGGTTTTCAATTTCATGATATTTACGAGCTTTTAAATTTGAAATAAAATCCATAACTTCTGTAGATGAACATCTTGTGCACCAAAACGGTCACCATCGGAACTGTCCTGCCCCCCACTTTCAGAAAATAAGTAGCATGTCTAGATCCGTATAGAAAGGTGCCTGCGTGAGGTGGGTGAGGCTCTCATAATAGGAGTTCTCAAGTAGACGTCTTTTTACAATGGTAAAAACGCCTCCACCTGAGAGGCTCCGGTTATAAGAGTCTCACCCACTTTTCACCAGGCACCTTTTTTAAACGGACGCACGCAGGGTATATATTTTCTGAGAGCGGAGGACGAGAAGGTTCCAAAGTGACCATCTCGGCGTACAAAATGTTCATCTACAAAATTTGTGATTTTTTATGTTAAAAACTCGAAAATCTTCAGAAATCGCTGGGCACATCCTTTACTCAGGTACTTTTTTGAACGGATCTCGGCATCTATGTAGTTGCTGAAAGCGGAGAACGAGGCGGTTCCTATGGTAACTATTTCCTTGTACAAGCTGCTCGTCTACAAAAGTTATGAATTTTTCATGTTAAAAAGTCGAAACAAGATTAGTATGTACCTGTGCAGTAGGGCAAGGAAAGAAAACATGTCTAGTGGGAAATTATGCAAAATAGACTTGTGCTCATTTTTTTTCCAAATTAAGTCGAAGTAGTGCTACACTGAGTATATGGCAAAGCTTACAATCCACATTATTTTATTTGATCCTTACATGAATCTACTCTACAATAATTTCGCTCAAGAACTTCTTCCCTTTCCGCCAATACTCGGAACAGCGTCAAAGATTCTCCCTCAAATTTCGCGTCTCAATTGACTGATACTGCTGGCCGATCAAGATGTAAAACATCAAAGTGGCAAAGACAAATTCTTTGGCAAGTATATATCCAGAATTATTCACTACAAAATGACGATTCGGTCTCAAAACTACCTTCCTCTTTTTCACGTCTAGAATCTTGATTGGAAAGCTCTGAAGCTTCAGCGCAAATCAAAAAATAAACTTACTCAAAACTTCTTTTCTAATGTAATTAGTTTGGGTGTGAGGCACAAGTGTTTTGCTGTGTACTGCAACAAAGTCTTTTGCTAGCTCATTTCTGTTGCAGCGATTATATCGCACGAAGAGCATTTTGTCGTAACTCTTCTTCGCATTGCACTACCTGAAACAGATTGCGAGAGGACTGAACGAATTGTGAAGAAAATCAGGCGAAATCTTTACCAATTTGCTGGTGCAAAAATGCCGCACCTAAAAGTCCTCGATTCCCATCAATGTTTTAGATTTCGTATAAAGTATAGCCAACAAGTTTTCATGTAGTTTGGTAAGAAAGCATTCGAGATTGTTTGAGCAATGGCAGCTAGATGACTACTTCGATCTAAATATGAGCTTTTTTCAATGAATTTCGTCACATGTAGAAGTAAAAGTAAACGCACACGATGCACTTGTCAACGAAACCACTCAGGAATCTGCCAATCGGATGCCTAGTGATGCTGAAGATTTTTGGATACTGTGCCATTCCGGTAGTGTTTCCTACCTTTGCAGGGCCTAAAAATTAAGCGAATCTGATTGAGGTTTTCAATCCAAAAAAAAATTTGAATACATCTCAATAAGAACGGCACCTATTGTCAAAAAACTACATACTCGCATTACGAAATTATTGAAAGAAAGCGGTTTCAAAAATTCATAGTTATTCTAGTTACAATTGATCGCTTTGTCGTTTTATATGCTTTAGTTAAAACGCTGGCTTATCCGCTATTATTTTTCATTAGTTAAATTGTGAAGTTCGCCTGTTAATTTTTTTTATTGTAAGTCGGTCCGCACGTCGAGTACCTGAACTCACGATTAACTTAGGCTATGGTTAGTTATGAAGTATTAGGTTGGCGGATAATCTCTGTTACACTTTTATTTCTATTTTCAAAAATCTAAGAATTCCAAAAGTTCTTATGCTTATGGAGTGTTGGGGGAGGGGGTGCAAAGGTCTACCTACCGGCACTGTCAGATCGCGGTCCATGCGTAAAACACCCATTTTATCGGTGGGTTTACGTTTTATAGACATTTCAGTCAGCGGGCTGGCATTGTTTCAGGTGATTGGGAAGAAACCGGGCGATGTGGTAATCGGGCAGGGTATGGCCCATAGTTTTTAGCGAACATAGGGGGATGGCACAATCATGTCCGCACATGACCACATGAGCTACATGTTGCGCCATGTCAGCGCACATTGGCATTTTGACATGAAGAACAGTCTCTAAAAATTTACAAAAATTATTTCCAGCCTTTACATATCACATCCTACACGATGCACACAAACAGAAAAATTTTCGGCGAATTTTTAATTTTTTCGAGCTGTTTCTCACCCCTTGTTTTTGGCGTGCTAGGGGCACCAAGGTGCTACCATAAAGAGACTATGCGAAAATATGTTCCAAAAAAATCTTGTAAGAGAAAAAACACAATTAGACGCAGAGAAAAAAATCATAGAAAAAGTGACAATTTTGAGTGTGCTTATAAAGTTGCTGGCTAATAGTGCAGTTGCGGCACCACTCATACTGTTGTGTGCGCCCTGCCGTGGCCTATATATGGAGCAACTTCGAAGATTCTAGAGAACTTCTGGAACTTTTCAGAATTTTACGAAAAAAGTGTAACAGAAATTATCCGCCAACCTAATATTTATAGGTGAAAACATGTGATAATAATGTAATTTTGAAGTTCGAACAATTAGAATTCTAACCTGTTACCCCAGCGCTTTGTGCTTATGCTTCTTCCTTTCTCTACAAATTCTCTCCTTCGATTCAACTAACAAAACATTCCTGCTCGGAAGGTGCACATAATCTTTTCAATCTGACATGTTGCTAAATTGAAATTGGGAGAAATCTGCAAGTTAGGTGTAATTAGAGAATAAAACAAAAGTTTTGTGAAGGAGAGCAAACTCTGAAATTTTCTCGGAAGTTGACCAGTGGTGGCACCAGCAGTGATTTGTTGACGAGTCTTTACAAAGGTCTGCTAGTCTTATTATAAAGGTCTGCGATGGCTTTTGTAAAAAGACGAGGTACAATCTCGTCAACGCAAGCTGAAAGAAACTATTATTGAAAATAGATGCATTCAATAGTCTTCAAAACTTAGTAATGTGCATTGGTCATACCTTAAGCGATTACACGAAATGCAGTTGCCACGCATAAGCAATTTTACAATTCTACCGATAAGCATGTGTGAATTTCAAAAGCATAGGCTGACTTTTGTATTACAAGATTTACTTATATAAAGTGCTTTGAGAGAGATCATTAAAAAATTGTCGATCTGCAGAAATCATAAGGAATCGTTTATTGCAGTATATGATCGATGACGCTATTCCTCCGTTTGTCACTGCTTTGGTTGTTTAGACTTCATCGCAAGCGCATTTTCATACGCGAGATACCGTTTTCATTGACGCACAAAAGTCATGCACATTATGTAATTTTGGTCTTGAATGTTGCGTTGATTCTGGGTCATTTAGAAAATCGCTGTTAACTCGCATGGCGACTGAAATCATGCGACACGTATGACCAGCCGCATATAAGCATTCTTGAATCTCTTTTATAATGTTTTTTTAAATTTTTATTCTCATTTGTAAGCTCAATGCATAGAAATAACACAAAACGAGAAATTAGTAATACAGCGGAATGAAGAAGAAATGTGGAAGGAAGCATCATCATGTCAGTCCGATGTCTAATCCCAGTCAGACTAAAGTAAGAACGATGAAACGGATTGCGTTGGAAATGTTCCTGACCTTCATAAAGTGTTCCTATCATACCCCTTCGATAGTCTAAAGACAGGGCGTCAAAAGTGAAGGTTGTTTGAACATCTGACCTCATAAAAAGTGAAGGTTGTTTAAGAAGATCAGAGAAGGGAATGACGTAAAACAGATATAGAAATCAAAAGAAACTGCTGAAAACCGAAAAAAACGCTGCAATTAGGTTTGAAAGCTTTCATTTAGCGGCTTTTCAAAGTGCAAGTCTTCGCTCCAGGACCAGTAGTTCGCAACACGGAGGAAAGCGAAGAAGAGCTAATTTCTTTTTTGTGATTTTTTTTCAAAAAACATGTTTTGGAAGGAGTTGTCAAGAGGAAGATAAACAAGAAAATTAGTTATGAAAACGGAAAGTTTCTTTTTGACTAAGTCGAAAAGAACGTCGAAGCCAAATTCAATTTTTAATGCGTCCTTTAACTTTTTACCCCCGCATTGACGTTCCTGTTTCCTGGGACGTTGTCTGGATTGCTGCGCTTATTGTTCTGAGCAACAATCGCCCAAGCTGGAAAAAAATCGATGCGAAACACTGAAGCTGAACAAGATTAAGAAAAACGCACTTTTTATGATTTTTCGCAAAAATTCCACCATAATCCAAGAGATAGGGGTGGGTGGTTGTCAACTTTATGAATAGAAGCAAGATCTACAGAATGCGCCAAAAAGCCGCGTGAAAAGAGTTAAACTAGGAGAAAAATAAGAGGTTTTCGAAAACAAGATTTTTGCCAGATTTCTCGATCAAATCAAAAAATGTGATTTTGGGACTGACAGCGTAAAAATAGAGATCAAGAGCTTCAAAATGATATATAGCTTGCTAAAATTGGGTTCGAAACAGCGAAGAAAAGGGTACCAGAGCCAAATGCCCGAGGTAGCGCGCAGAGCGCGGAGAAGCAGACGAGCAACGGAGACAGATCAGAGCCGACGGGGCATTTAGCCCTGGTCGTGAATCCGCGGAGTCTTAACGAAATCCTGCAAAATTATATATCGAACGTCATGAGACGACGAGGAGCACTGACAACTCCCAAACTTTAAAAATCACTCATTAACGAGCTAGACTAGTGTTTTCGTGCGCGATTCTCTGCGCAAGATTTAAGCGCAGTTTCTCGTTTTTATTTAACTCCAGCAACTTTCTTAAACTTCTGAAACACGATTTTGGTCAAGTAAGATGTTAACTGAGAAATGTTGTCCTGAACTCTGGCAAAAATTTCACTGAAACCTTTTTTAGCGTAGAAAAGGCTATGAAAACGCAAATTCTCGGTTTCGCTGAGATAACCTAAAGATGCTAATCCCTATATTGCTTCATTAACATTCATTACGATATAGTTAAAATAACAACATCAGGGGCTTCGCCTCGGAAGACTTCTGTTTTTTTTCAGGTGAAGGTTGTGTCCCCTCATAGCCTTCAAAGTGAAGGTTACCAGAGTACGCGGCTCTATGTATCGATGGTATTATTCCTATCCACCTTGAAGACGGGAAAACTACGTATAATATGACAGAAAAAAATCGAAGTATCAGAAAGGTTCTTTTACCTCCCAGGTTCGTTTCCGAAACGTAGTCAAGTTCTTCTTTGCTTACTTGTTTGGAAGCAACAAGAAGAACTACCGTGAAGAGCGCAGTCAAGACTTCGTGTGCACTGGAGCACTTATGGGATTAAGAAATGAAAGGCTGCTTCTGGAGGATACTACGATAAAACCTGAACGTCAGTGGCACTGTGGTGGCAAGTCCTAACCCATAATCAATTACTTGTCCTTGCTGTCGATACGCAACTTTCACCGATGTCCATTTGCCACCTTCGTGCTGGGTCATGCTCATTCCATGCGAAAATTGGGTGTGAAAAATAATATTTTTACCAAACATTGTAATTACAAACAAGTGCTGACTTTGAATGTGCAATACAAACGACTGATCTCAAACAATATAAAAAATTGTTGATTTGCTGGAATTTTGAATTCATATAAACACGGTGTCTTGCAGCAATTCTGGTGCTACAATCAACGTTCGCAGCCAAGACAAAATCCGTGGTATCTTTTTTCCTAACATAAATCATGTACATGATGCACATTACAGGTACAGCAGTAAATAGCCAAAAGAAACAATGATGAAGATCGATACACCTTTGCAGGATAAGTTTGAAATCATTTGTTGCCGGTTGGAAAAATGAACCGGTAACTGCCTTCAAAGACACCGTCCACCCAAAATGGAGGTTGGCGAGATTATGATAGCATACTAGTGTGGGCCCCCACACCAGGCAAACCCCCAAGCTAGCAAAGTAGGACTTGCATGCTTTATCTCGCCTGCGCTTGTTGCAGAGGGTTCTCGAAACAGGGATTTCTGGGGGTTTCGCGAATTTTTGACTCCATATCCGGAATCAGGGCCTTCAAAAGGCCTGAAGGCGACGAAAACATTGAATTCGAGATTTTGGGTGGACGGTGCCTTTAAGATCATCAAGTGTACAGATATTTTAAGTTATCTCTACAGGATTTACAAGTTTTGCGGCTGTTGTGCTAGGTCAGAAGAAAAACTCCATGATTGAATACGGAGCAAATGGGGAGGGGGCTGCAGCAGCTTTTCGAACAAGATATTTCAAGAAAGGATAATATTGGGAACTTTTTTTGCTATGATTTTGTTTTCGGCAGAAAATGTTACGTAACACCAATTTGAAGCCATTTCTGCGAAATTAAGTCCAAAGTAAACAGAATCCACACAGACTATAACTACTATAACTTCTACTCTGAGACTTATGCCGGTATTCGCACCTTCCTCGCGCTTTTGGTTCTCGTAATATGATCGCAAATCGTGCACATGCAATTGCACTCCATTCCTCGCCGCCCTTTCTCCCTATCCTGGATAATGAAAAGATTGAAAGAGAAGGCCAACGATAACGAACACCTGCTGGAAACGAAACATACGCGCTGGTCCTAGGAGCAGCTTTGATCGGAGCAGGATCGCACCAAAAGGGAATGAATTTTCTTACAAGGAGAGGATTCCAGGTCGTAGTGGCGAACTCTGAAATGTGTATCGTTAGACTCCTTCCATTGAGCTAATTTCAAATCTACCTTCACTATCCGCTGCGGGATTCTCTAGAACTTATGAGCGGTTGAAGATGTGAAGATATTATGTTTCTAGTGCATAATGTGCATTGAATCCAGCTTAGGAGTGCATGGCTGGTAAGGTATTGAGTGTGCTGACTACGGTGAATGCACACATCAACCAGAAAAACGAGTAAGTGCTCTTAAAGAAATAACTTGAAGGGACGCTACTGAAAGCTTGCCATATCTGAAATTTCAGACGCTCACAACTTCTTCCAGGAAATCCCGCAGCAGATAAGGAAGTTGAATTTGAATTCAGCTCAGCAAGGCGCATCTACGGTCGGTTTCACCCCGGATTAGGCGGAACATCCCATAAGGAGGGGCGCGTACGCACCGCCGGAAGTCTCGCGAGCGCATAGCGCTGGCATTTTGCCAAGCAGGGACTGAGGAGAAGGGAGAGACGCAGACCTAGGTTCTCAGCACGATATGATGTACTGTAGCTGCGCAACGGCGCGAGCTGTTGCGAGGCGGACGCCCGCCAATCCAATTTCCGCCTAATGCGGGCCGAAACTTACTGTAAATGGTATGCATTTTGTTGCAAATTGCCACTGCAGTTTGGGACCTCTCCTAGTTAGATCGGATCCAGCTCAATTTGGTTTCCAGTAGCAATGGTCATATTCGGAAAAAAGTTAGGAACCGCTTCCAGCCACATAACATGAATCTTTCGGCTATAGTTCGAGTTTACTCATGCGAATGTTCACATCATGAGCTTAGCGTCATAGCAACAAGTTTTGGCTGAACAAGTCATTTCTTTGTTTGAAGATGCGATTTCGAGTTCCAGAGATGTGCGACAAAATTTAGAACATTTACGTAACGGCCCTATATTGACTCGTTCAAGTTGAGTTGGGGATGAAATTTTTCTAAAATTCATCAATGTAGAAGTAATTCTGATGCACGTGCGATTCTTTTGGATCTCCTTAATGCTTTCTACAAAACGATATGCTTGTTGCTAGCTTTCGAAAGGGATATCCTGCTACAACCGGATGCAGCTGTGCCGGGCCTTTAGGTTCATTTACATTCGAAGGAAAAAGAGGATATCGCATTTTTTCTAAGAAAAAGCATAATCGAATCCATTCGCTTTAGCCAAATGTGCCCCTTTTGACTCGCATATCGTTGATAAAAGGATATCTCCATAGTCTACGTATTTTCATTATCAACATCAACAGAAGCATAGCTGCGTTGGAAAATCATAATCAAATATTACAAAGTCATAGTAGTAAATTTGTGCGAAAATGCAAAGGGCACGTAGATCAGTCAAAAGTCTTCTTTCAACATCCCTTCGTTCTTCACTGTTTGAAGTAGAGTGTATGGGAAGTCGTCCTGAACAAAGTTCCAAACTGATTGGTGAAAACATTCGAGATTCTCATTAATGCACAATTAAACCTACTGAGCAGCTCTCCTCGAATATACATTCTTTGATCTAGTGGTACCCTCGCTTGGCTAAGCACAGCAATAAAGTCAGCTGCTAGCTTTTCTCTTTTCAGAATGTCATACCGCAAAACTATTAACTTGTCGTAACTCCTACTTAAATCGCAATACCTGAGACAACAGCTATGAGATTTGTAATGAAAAGTAATATTGATGGGGGTGGCTTACCAGTTTGTAGGAGCAAAATGGCGAATATAGTATGTTTCAGATTTTGTGAGATTTTTAGATTTTGTGTAATACGCAATTAGATTTGCATATAGCCTCTCAATAAAACAATTCATGTTGTCTTCACACCCAAAACACTTTTCTCCAGGCGGCCTTTTTTCTCTAAAATGCCCACGACTATAGAGAGATTAGAAACTCTGCAACGCCTTTACCGAATACATTTGTTAACAAAGCCGCTAAGAAATCTGTCCAGTGGATGTCTAACAACGGTAAACAATATGGGGTCTTTTGACAGTATATGCATTGTATCGTTGAATGTTACCTCTTTTTCGAGAACGTTAGGACAAAGTCTGCAATGATTTTCTTAAGGAGGTAAGTCATAAGCTTTATATCTAAACCTGCAACTAATCTTGTTTCGACCCAAGTGTAGCATCAAAAGTGCTTAGGCTTCCCAAACTTGAGCTGAAGCAGCCAAAATAAACTAACGTATTGTACCAGTTTTCGGTGCTTATGCTCCTTCCTGCCTTTTCAAATTTTTGTCTACGATTCAAGTAGCAGAACATTCCTGATCGAAAAGTGCTCATAACTTTCTCAATCTGGCACGTTGCCAGGTTGTAAACAGGGGAGACCTGAATTTTAGGCCACGATTTCAGAAACGAGCATGTAAATTATTCAAACCTCAAAGTGTGCTTTGAAATTTATTAGCGGTGGCAGCAAATGTGATTTATTGACGAATATTTTCAAGGGCAATTTGAGTTTCTTATTTAGATTCGCCATGTAATTTGCTGAAAAACAGAGTTGATATAAATTTATCAATAAGAGTAAGAGCATTAAATGCACCATCTTGCATCGAGAGGGGTGAGATTTTGATGACATATCATAGCGGGGCCCCTATTAAGCAATCCCAATCGGCAAGGGTAAATTTTTAAGAAAACCGTTTCAGAAGATAAAAGCGGCCGCCCTACCTCCGCTCATCACTGTCGGTGGTCTAAAGATTGAAGTCAGGAATTGGACTTTGGGGTAAAATGTCGCATTAAAAAATACAATCTGTTCAATTCTGGCCAGCCAAGTTTGAAGTTGTTATCTTCGAAACATTCAGATGATGAGCGAAACCACCGTAGACGATCCTGCGTTTTGGAGCGGTTATCGCGTTTTGGAGTTCATCTTTTAGGCAAAACTGGGCGATTGCTCAGTGAGGAATCCCTCCATAATATAGCATCGAAATCATCACCCTCTCTGCGGACGGTGCCTTTAAGACACTCTTAGCATCATTTGAACCCTCATTAGATACCGTTCCAGTCAATCCTGTTCTAAGATTTCTGAAAAAGCGAATAAGTTATTAGGAAAAACGTTAGCAGCATATTTCATAAAAGAATACTGCAGAGAAATATGTAAAGAAAGAAAAAACCTCTTTGTATCTAAATATAGCGACTTACGATGCAAAACACTCTCTGAAGGAAAGTGTCCAAGACCTTGCATACTTGATTTATATATAAAAATGAGATGAATCGAAATATATGCAAGAATGCGGTAGTCACAGCAGCGTATGGCAATGACTATAGGGCAGTGCATCTCACTTGTTGTTGCGCAGCTTCATCAAATGAAGAACCGAGCATGAATGACTTTTCATGCCGCTTTTGGATAATGAGAATTCGATTATGAAAAAGCCTAAAGACTATACTAGTCATCACCTTTAGATCTTATCTACTCACCCTCAAAGCAATTCGTCTGCTAGAACTCCTTCCACGCAATGACTCATTTGACTGGAAACTTAATTGACTGCACTAGACATCCCGAAATTGAACACATGAATACCTAGAGGCTGTTTAAAAGTTGCGCAAGAGGGTTCGCTTACTTATTTAGTTCAGTTTGGGCGTGGCCACCTCGCCTGAGCTCTGCAGTACTTTTGCGAACATGCCCTCTCATCACTTTCCCACGAGCGTGGGAAAGGGAACTTCAATCGCTAACTAAGCGTGCGAAAATAACTAGAAAGAATGCTCGCGAAAGAGGAGCAGAGCCCAGACGAGGCGGCCAAGGGGGAGCGAAAATACTGGCACAACCAACTCTCCAAATGATAAGCCCTGTATGAACGATTTCTTCCTAACAGCCTTAAGTCAAGAAGACAAAGTTCTTCTCTGCATAGTGCGCCAGCGGTGATCAGGGTTAATGTGGGGTGTGGCACGCCACACCTGAGGAGTCGTAGAGGGATCAGAAAGAGGGGGAGGTCGTCATCGAGATGATAGTGATGTTACCGACATAATGTCAGTCAACATTTTCTGATAGGCCCATTGTCCAAGATACATCACTGGTGTTGTAGCTTATCGTCGTAGTATAGTAAGCATAATAAAAGAATCCCAAAAGCATAAGAGCATCATATTCGTGATTAGCATGTCAAATAACCCTTGGACCAAGTTTCAGCGAATTTCGAGGTTTCCAACTATTGGGGCACTCAAATGAGGTGGTCTTTTTCGAACATCTTAACTTTGTTTCAAAGGTGAGTAAACTACTTCTTTTTGCACTCAAAGCCAAAAACTATAATAGTAGTCAAATATTTATTGGTAACTAATGATTCCAAAAGAGGCTGCGCTTTCACCAGCTTTTACTCAGAGCAAAGACGATAAACTAGGCCCAAATTACTCCTATGAAAACTGCAAGACTCTCATAAAACTGGCGACCCTGCCGAAACGTCGACCTGTTTACTGATGTGCTGAAGTCGTTGTATTGATAAACTGATAACAATCTTGGAAACGCTTATCAATTTACTGAGAACTAATTATGGAATACTGATTTATTATACCTATGTTAATCATATTTAGCATTTAAAAAGCAAAGAAAATTTTTTGTTGATCATTTTGACGCTCCGCAGTAGCGCAATTTATTCATGCAAAAATATTCATAACTCCATCCAGGTTGTTGTTTCGCAGATATAAAAGAAAGTAGTCGAACCAGCATCAAAAGGCGCATTTTTTGATATACAAATCATTACGGATGGACACGTTGATACAGCCTTGACCCAGAAATTTCTAGATGTGCACCAGTCCATCCCCTACGACACATATTTAACTGGAGTCATCGTTTTGTTGGAGTCGTGGCTTTCGCTCTTGCAAGTAAAAAAATACATTATCGGGAGAGGCAGACTGTTGAATTCATAATTTATTTAAGCTGCTGCAACACTCATAACAGCGTTGCAATTCAAAATCTGGCACAACATGAGCCACAACTTGTGCTAGTACTTTCACATCAGCTATACTCATAACACTGGTTGTTCTATTCATATTCTTGAACGCTCGTGGATAAACACGACCATGACAAGGGCAATGGCGATCCGGTTAGTGTGATGCATCTAAGGCTGTGTTCAAAGTTGTCCGAGTTCGCCGTGCCAGCGCCGTGCCAGCGCCATGCTAGGCACATGTTGAAATCTAAATGGGCGCTGAGATCAACCTCCGCCAAAGAAGCTCTAGCATGGCGCTGGCACGACGCTGGAACGCGATGCTGGAACGGCCAATTGAATGCATCTTCGCCAATACTCGTCGCCTTCACCGACAAATCCCAATATGCTTGTAGTTAAAATCCATTCGATTGTCGTTGGTATTCTTCGCTTTGGGGCTGTTGTTGACAGTGTCTATATGGATGACTGTACTTATGGCCGATGGTTAAAAAAATGTGGTAAGTAAGACACATGAAGAAATCGGTTACGCATGTTTACTTATGATTGTTGAAGCCTTGATGCAAACCAGCCTTCAAGAAACACCTGCATTCAGCTAACAAGAGCTGCTGTGGAGAGAAGTGCACATTTGTTGCGGATGTGGCACGGGACCTCCTTCGGCGATCTAATGTCCTCTAGGTCTATAGGTCATAACAATAAGGTGATTTGAGGTTTAGTGATCAGTATTAGGTAATGAGTTGTATCATTTCGCTTAAATTCCATAATATCCAATTACCGGTATATCATACTTTTTTTTTCATGCTGTAATAAAAATATCTCATTCGTTTATTAGCTCAAAGTCATCTGGTAACTCCAAAAAGCAATGCCAGTCGCGCTCGAAGTAGATGCCATATGCTACCAACTTTGCTCAGTTTGCGACTAAGGAAGCTGGTGTTAGTGTTTGTTTGCAGCGCTTTGTTTCCTTCGACTGCGACATGACAATCTATTCCCTCTAGAAAATTGTAATCAAAAATTATAAAGTCGTAGTAGTAAATATGTAATAGGAAGCGAAGAAGATGTGGGTTTGTTAAAAGTTTTCTTTCCACATCCTTCCGTTCTTCTCCGTTAGACGTTGCATGCTTGGGCAATTGCCCTGAAAAGATAGAGATTTTCAGAACTAAAAATTGCTTCCATTTCTGTCCCCTCTCAATCATAATTACTAGTTTAGCAACAACTTAGCATCAGTGGCGTACCCAGGATTCCGTTCGGGGGTGGGCGCAAAAAAATTTTTGGGTGAAGGTGCGTGGCGTTAGCCACGCGCTCCGAAAAATTTTCTGGGGTGTTTCCCAATTTTTTTGCGGGCCCCCGACCCCAAAATTTTAGAAAAAAGGGACGCCAACGGAAATATTTTTAAGGCTGACTTCAATTTTTGAAAAATTTTAAAAATCATTTATTTACAAGTAAAAACAAGTCGCTTGCACATTTTATAGCACATTTGAGTAACTTTCAAAAATTTCGCGACCTATTTGCAGTGGTACGCCACTGCCTAGCATAGAATATCGTCAGCCTCACAAAATGGTCTGTTTTGGCTTTTCCACTTGGAGATAAATATCTTTTTGACTGAAAGCAATGCAATTTTTACCAGGAAATTATTACTCGGAAAGCGAATAAAGATGCCTAATTCTCTGACTGTATTATATTACAGAGCAAGAATTCGCCAGTAGAGAAACCGCCTCTTTTTTGATTCCAAAAGTTTCAAGCTTTCTAATAATTTAGCGATTCATGGAAAAATTTGGTTTTTCCCTATATCAAAAAAGTCTCTGTTTGACGACTTTCAAAGCAAAAACTTGAATAATTCTTCATTATAACTCTGTACCAGCCCCATCGACAAGTAAGCTAACGTCAGCAATCACCTCACGGCTCGGACCCTCTTCACTTTTCAAGGACATGTTTGCTGAATATTGTCATGTACTAATAGAAGAAAGCAGTTCGTAACCAGAATCAAAATTGATCAGGAGCACACTTTCGCATATAAAAAGAAAATTCAAAAATTGGAAGCTAAAGTCTTTGGGTTATAAAGCTCGACATAAGATTGTATTGCAAAAGTACTGCAAGTTTCCCGCAAAGTTTAAACGTGAATGGGCAATTCACAGGATCCCGAAGAAGAAGTTGTTGCACGTAGTCGCAATATCAAAAGGATGAAAAAGGATTTGTTACTGTGTGCTACATAGACTACACAAAAGCCAAAACATTTTACCGCTTCTGCAATCAAAATTTGAAAATTGCGCACAGTATTGGCACTACATGTGTCTCATTCGGTAATGTTTTGTAAAACTGATAAAGACAAGCTAAAGCATTTGTCGCTTTCTTTCAGAACTTTTTGCAAAAAGTTTTTATTCCGCAGTTGAGTGTCCGCAGCTCACAAATGAAATCGACTTATTGGACACCAGTGCGTCACCTTTGCTTCGCAGAGGGCTCGCACTGGCTCTACTATCTATGCGCCTTACTCATTCTCGTAAAATCATGGCACTGGAACTCACCGCGCTATGCCGACTACCACGATTAAAATGTTAGGTTGGAAACTAAGTTTTGCAACTGGTCTCATAACTTCCCTGTCACTCAACATGGCGCACTCAAATTGCTATTACGTAAGCTACAAGCGCAGCTGCTGTCCTACCAAATTCTGACGTCGCAGTGAGGGTTACAGTAGGTGCATGGTATGAAGGGGGAAAATTCAAAGTTTGACGGATTTGGCTGAAACTTGGCATAAGGGTGTTATCCAACATGCTGATCACGAAAACGATAGTGAAATTGTGTGATAAGGGCTTTTTTGTAAGATTACTGTAGGTGTACGATATGGGGTCTCACCCTAAACAAGGAAAAAGGCGTTAATTTAACAAATGAATGTGATATTCGCGTTTGGCAGGTCAATTAACCTCACGATGTAAAATTTCGGCGGAATTTGAGCTCCGGATTCTTTAGTCATTGACGGTCGTACCCAGAAGCTCTTGCGTACATCGACTCGTTCGAATTCATGAGGACGCCAAATCTCGACATGCCCTTAAATTTTGTTTCTTTCTTACTAGGCCAAAGGAGTCAACCTCCAGCAATAATTTCTGGACGAATCCGGATTACTGCGCATGGCCTAGGCTGCCAAAGGCTTCATTTTAGCTTAAAACCCCAAAAATTCTCAAATCACACTAGTTTTCGAAAAACGCATGAAACTTTTCTATTTCGTGTTCAAAATTTAGACAATTTGTGCACACTTGTAGCTCACATTGCCTTCTACATAACGCCAAAGTTTGAGTGCGCCATATCCAAAGAGAGTGAAGTTATGAAAGCGGTTGCAAAACTTAGTTTCCAGCCTAATATAAACGACTACTCATTAGAATTTTTCACGTAAGATCGGTGATTTCGCGATGAAACTTTTTGCAGGAAGAGAAACGCAAATTTGAAAAGGTTTTTGAATTTGTCGTGGCTTGGTAGTCTCCATAAAGGCGATAGTAACCGTGAGCTACATCTCTGTGCGAAAATCTTCTGAAATGCTTGGCTAGAATTTTGGCAAATTGACCATTTACGCAACCAATTCTTTTTGGCGCCGTTTTCGTTAGGTAGTAAACTTTTGACCACTTTTCGGGCTAAAGTCCATCGCTTGCACATTTTGCTTACCAAACACCACGACTGCAAAAAGTGGTGATTTGAACATAATTTTCCGGGACAGAAGCCTGGTGGATCCGCTTGACGCGCAATTTCTGAGGGATCCACTCAACAAATCTACTCATGCTTTTGCGTGTTGGGCTTCCATAAAGGTAACATGCATTATGCAAAATTTGGGCTTAGAACGGCTGGAACACGCTTTAATCACTTAATCTTCTTCCTCTCCTATTAATCAAACAACTGTTTTCCTCAAGGAAGCTGCTTACAAGAGAACGATCACGACTTAAGGAGGCGAATTGGTATGAACCGCATATCGTTAGATGCGTCTTGATTAGCTGATTCCGAATTTTTTATACCTGCGGAGCCGTTCTCTGCAAATAGTTATAAACGTTTGAAAATGTGAAGAAAAATGTCACTGGGGTTTCAATGCATAAGGTGCTTCAAAATCCAACTTGGAAGTGTATGACTAGCGTGGTACTGAGTGTACTTATTCCAAGGAATGCTCAAATCCAAAAGAAACACAAATGGGTGTTTTTGAACAACTAAAAAGCAACTAAAGTTCGTTAGTAAAAGCTATGAGCAATGAAAAGTACAAATTTGATGATAATACAACGCCATACCTTGAGAATTAATTGTTAAAAAACACTTATTTATGTTTCTTTGAATGTGAGCATTCCTTGAAATCAGTACACTCAATATCATGCTAATCAAACACGCTAAAGTTGGATTTTAACACATTGACGACAATGCAAATTTTTGATTGTCTGCCTCTTGGGACCAAAGTCTTTCACGGACCAGCCAGCACTTTTTAGATAAAATCACGCATTATGCCACCTACGGTATACCTGCACTAGCAGTAGAAGGCTGACACGAAAGATGAGGGTTATTTCCAGATTAACAGCAAAAGAAAGGTTCTGGAATGAGGTACTAAGCTAGTCGTCAATTTAACGATTAACAAGCCTTGACACACCATGTGTGTCAAGCGGTCCCACGTGGTAGTCATTGCTTGACACACATAGTGTGTCAAGCGGTCGTCAAGGTGTTAAAGGACATTGAGCATTGAAACCCCAGTGACTTCACATTTTCAAACGCTTATAACTTTTTGCAGAAAACGGTTCCGCAAATACGAAAGGTAGATTTGGAATCATCAAGACGCATCTAATGATATGCGATTCATTCCAATTCCACACCTTAAGTTGGGATCGTTCCCTTGTTAGAACCACTCCAATTTCTACTTTATATAAATGATTTGACGTTATGTCTACCCAATAATATCTTCTCCTCCATCTGTGCCGATAACACCAAAAGAAGATAACGGTTAAATGTCAATTAACCTTATGTAAAAGAAAGAGAAAGAAAGAAAATATACCAAGAGAAGACAAAATCCAAATATGTTTTTGCGCATACTGGTTTCGGGGCTAAGAACTACCCATCGTGTCAAAACCTTTCACCTAGTTCCCAAGGAAATGTTCGAAACATAACTTACGTGAAGACATGAGAGATATGATGAAATGCAACACAATATTAATAAAATCAGTAAAGAGATACTGAAGCAAACGTGTCTTACTGTTATTAGATGTACATTTGAAGTGGAGTTCTATTTAAATGAAGTATTTCCCGCCATTGTGAATCAATATTTAAGCAGAAACGGTGAAGCACATTCTTTGTTTATGCATAGCAGAAAATTATTATCTATTCCGAGTTGAGGAGACTCAAGCACGCTTTGCACAAGTATGATGTGAAAATGTTACTTGTTCTTTACCCATCTGGTTGGTTTACTACTACAGATTAGATGAGAAACAAGTACAATTTTGTTAAACAACTTGTGCAACGTTCTGAAGACTCCTAATCTCAGAATTGGCATATAGTCAAAGTGTCAAATTCAAGTCACAGTCGCAGAAAGCATCATCGATTTACCTTTTCCATCATCGATTTGAAAGAAAAGAAGTCAGAGTTCCTATGCTTCTCATTTCGCGTGAAATACAATACCACCCGTAATTTGTGAAAAAAAATGGCGGCGTTAACCCACGCGGCGCCGCCGCAGTTAAGGAACGGCCATAGGTTGTCGGTGTTGTCGGTGTTGTCAGTGTTGTCGGTGTTGTCGGTGTTGTCGGTGTTGTCGGTGTTGTCGGAGTTGGCGGGGTCAGAGACAGTTTAGAGAGCGCGCGAAACGTGGAGGCTATCATGAGGTCCTACAGCGACCGGCAATCTGGCAACCCCGACAACCCCGACAATACCGACAACACCGACAACATCGACAACACCGACAACACCGACAACATCGACAACACCGACAACACCGACAACACCGACAACCTTTGGCCGTTCCCTTAGGTGACAAACGCCGCGTCGCGCGATTTTTTTTTCACAAATTACGGGTGGTATTGTATGGAAAACAAGATATTCCAACATGCAATTGAGTACGAAATGAAGTTCATCAGATGCGCAAAAGAAGCTTCTGTACAAACCTGCTAAAAAACAAAACGATATTCAACACTAGTCACAGATACAGCGACGCTTTCGCGCTCGGGTACTAATTTCGCTGCACGAGTACTCTGCGTTGATACCACTGCTT
>CATQJL010000316.1:78619807-78646450 GCA_958299035.1 Cylicocyclus nassatus
GCAGCTTTTCTCATCACAAGGAGAATTGGGGTGGAAGAAAGAACGGAGAAGCAACGATATGAAAAAAGGAAAGGGGCTGAGAACACTCGAGAACGAAACTCCTCAAAAACAAGAGAACCCAATCTATGCAATTTGAGAACTGCTCCTACCCCTAATTTGTGGCAGATGGTCATGGAAATTATGCAGCGGTTTCGTGGAACAAATGAAGTAATTTTGAGCAAAAATAGCGAAGAGAGAACGGACGAGCACAAGAACACACTTTTTGTCGCATACGCAGAGCAGAAAAGCGCTCATTCTTCAACCCCGCTTCGAATTCTGCTGATCAAACAGGGAAGCGGGTGGAGGAATAAGGCCAAAATGAGAGAAATCTGAAGGAAAAACCGTTGAAAACGGTCAAAATTCTCCAATTTCCCCCGTTCAAAACGGTGCGGGGCGTCTGCAGTGCATGCAGTACAGTTCCGGAACAGTTCCAGGACAGTGCGAGCTGTGCGGGAACAGTTTCAAAACATGGGAATCAGTTTGAACCCAGCCATAGAGAATAAAGCATGAAGATAACCGCTCACTATTTCCCTCTTGATAATGAAGGCAATATCTCATCAAACTCTGGGTGTAGGAAATTTTGTATCTATTAGGTTATTCCATAAGTCTTTTCATTTTCGAGTTTTCGTTGTAACTAGTTTGCTTTTCCGCCCCACCCTGGGCCATTGGTCACCTACACTGCGAGCCCCCTCTCCCCCCTTCTTATACGTTATGGATGACTTACTTTGGACCCCCTACAAAACCGCATCCTCGCGATCCTGAGGTGAAAATGAGCTTCACCACTCTCTTTTACATGACTATGGGAAAATGCTTGATCGAACATAATAAGCCCTCAATTCCTTAGAAAAACGTAAAGTCAATAAATCGATAGAAGGACCCAACGAATCGCTGCAAAAAGTAGCCTATCATCTGCGCATGAGTCGAAAACATTTGTGTGCAAAGTTTCAGCTGAATCGGTTGAGCGGCGCGGGTTTCTATAACGCTTATACTCTCTAAACCGACAATTCGAGTTATATATATATTAGGTTGGTGCAAAAGTTCTGTCGGAAAAATCACAACTTTGCGCCGTCACAACGGATTTACTTTTTTATATTTTTATCAGAAAGTGTAAATCTTTCGCTTTCGAAAGCTGTTTTGCTGAGCTTGCACTTCACACTGGGTGCGGAGATAAAAATGGATACTAAGACCATATAAGCTTTGACCATTTTAAGCTAGGTCACCAAAAATCGGGAACGCTGCAGAAAAATGTGAAATCGTCAGTACTTGAGTTTTTTGGCCTACCCTTTACAACTGTGAAAAGTTTATGCTGTTTGGACTTCTCTGTGAGAAGTTATGAGTATCGAGTATGGAAAACGCCAAAATCAATCAAATTGTCAATTTTCGCGAAAATCATTACTTCTCACAGAGACGTCCAAACAGCACAAACTTTTCACAGTTGCAAAGAGTAGGCAAAAAACATATGTACTGACGATTTCACATTTTTCTGCAGCGTTCCCGATTTTTGGCGACCTAATTTAAAATGGTCAAAGTTCACATGGTCTTCCATTTTTATCTCCGCACTCAGTGTGAAGCAAGCTCAGCAAAACAGCTTTCGAATGCGAAAGATTCACGCAATAAAAATATAAGGAAGTAAATCCGTTGTGATAGCGCAAAGTTATGATTTTTAAAAAATGAAACGACAGAACTTTTGCACCAACCTAATATATATAACTAGCTGGCTTACCCGGCTCCGCCGTATCCGGACCAAACTTGGCACACATACACTTCGGGCCCCGGCGGGTGTCACAGTCCACTTTTCGTTATCGATCGATGTCGATTTTACCGATTTTTATCGATTTTTTCGCAGAGTTCACCTACAGGGCTAGGAGTTGGCACAGGGGGGGAAGTGAGCATGGGGATTCCGAATACAATATTATTTTTCAGAATTATCGGTTACTTTTGTTGATTTTATCGATTTTTTGTAAATTTTGACATGCGAGGCTGGATTTTGCACAGGGGGGGGGGTAATCGAGCATGCTGATTACGAACACAATATTAGTTTTCAGGATTGTCCATTACTTTTATCGATTTTACCGATTTTTTTTGTAAAGTTTGACCTGCGGGGCTGGGAGTTTGCACAGGGGGTAGTCGAGCATGGGGATTCCGAATACAATATTAGTTTTCAAGATCGTCCATTACTTTTATCGATTTTATCGATTTTTTGAAAATTTGAGCTAGGGGCTGGAATTTGGTACAGGGGTGTAATCGAGCATGCTGATCACCCCCTTGGGGATGATCAGCATGCTCGATTACCCCCCTGTGCCAACTCCCAGCCCCCTAGCTCAAACTTTGCAAAAAATCGATAAAATCGATAAAAGTAATCGATAATCCCGAAAACCAATATTGTATTCGGAATCCCCATGCTCGATTACCCCCCTGTGCGAACTCCCAGCCCCGTAGCTCAAACTTTGCAAAAAAATCGATGAAATCGATAAAAGTAATCGATAATCCTAAAAACCAATATTGTATTCGGAATCCCCATGCTCGATTACCCCCCTGTGCCAACTCCCAGCCCCGTAGCTCAAACTTTGCAAAAAAAATCGATAAAATCGATAAAAGTAATCGATAATCCTGAAAACCAATATTGTATTCGGAATCCCCATGCTCGATTACCCCCCTGTGCCAACTCCCAGCCCCGTAGGTGAACTCAGCAAAAAATCGATAAAAATTGACGAAAAGTGGCCTATGACACCCGCCGGGGCCCGTAGTGTATGTGTGCCAAGTTTGGTCCGGATCGGTTCAGAAATGAAATTTTCTATTCGGAACATACGTACAGACATACATACAGACATACATAGATACATACAAACAGACATTCAGCTTTATATATATTAGGTCGTTCCGAAAGTAATGTCGCTTTTTTCGAATGAACGCCACTATTCGTGGAATCAATATTTTTAAAAGATCTTAGGAGCATTCGATGCAGCATTTCATCCTCTTTCTAGTGGTTGCAATTTCACTGCATAATGTTCAATGAGCTCTCGAAAAATTACCAAAATCTGCGACTCATGCTTTTTGCCATGGTCAAGTTCGGCTATTTTTCTAAATTTTTGTACCTAATCTCCGAAAAAATACAAGCGGCAGATAGATAGAGCAAACACTATAGAACACAAAGCAGTTTTTTCTTTTCCTTAGCTTGCTTCTCAGAGTTTCTACAATCAATTTCTCACTGCCATCAAATTCCATATTTAGTCAAGTCAAACCTCACAGAACAACAACCGGCAAGCGACTCGAGTGTCATCCGATGCAGCTTTTTCTCATCTTTCTAGCGGTTGTTTTTTTTCGATTCATCAACTTTTCCGGGATGAAATCATCATATTTCGACTTTTCCAAGGCACCCCACGGTGTATCCGAAATTTTCGAAAGTTGCTAAACCGAAGCGTTGAATGCTCGCTTGTTTTGTAAAATTGTTGTCAAACCATAATCCATCTTTGTAAGTTTCAAAATCCGAAGACTTGTTGGCGTTTGATGCACTTGTGTCTGAGACGAGCCTGCTAAAATTCGGCGGTTCCATCAAAAAATGTGTACAAAAATTATGACGAGCTCTGAAAAGTAGAAAAAAGTTGTGCTGTTTCCTGTATGGTTTGCTCTATCCATCCATTACTGGGACTCGTTCTGTGGTTTGTTATAAAATTTTAGAAAAATTGTGAAACTTGGCCATCTCAAAAAGCATAGGTCGCAGATTTTGACTCTTTTCTGGAAGTTCATTGACTGTATTGCAACAGCTTCATAACCATTAGAAAGAGAATGAAATGCTGCATCAAATGCTACCAGAATCTCTTACACATCTTTGTTCCACGAGATGTGGCATACGTTTGAAAAAAGCGACATTACTTTCGGAACGACCTAATATATATATATAAGATGTATACAGGGTGTCCCAAAAAATGTGCACATTGTTTGATTGTAAATAACTCTCTTGTAGTAAAGTATTTCTAGAACTTTACGTGCCATTTTGTAGAGCGAGGTTCGACTTAGATCTGCAATGTAGAGCGAATCGCCTATCGCTCATTCTTACTGTACGAGTACGGTAGAAACTTCAAACATATGGTGTCACTGTGAAAAAAGCGGCCGTTTCAAGAATCAAAAAAAAAATGCGGAAATTTGTGTAAAAGGGCTTTTATGGACCTCGAGTTCAATGCCCAACTCTTTAAACACCCAAAAACAACAAACACCCCCCCCCCCCCTGTATATTATTATAGTTCGTTTCAAAAGTAATTTCGCTTTTTTCAAACCAGCCCCACATTTGATGGAACAAAGGTTTCCACCAAGGAACCGATCCCAATGAGCCGCATATCATTGGATGCGTCTTTACGAGCTGTTTCCAAATCTACCTTCCTTATCCGCGATGCCGTTCTGCAAAAAGTTATGAGCGTTTAAAAATGTGAAGTCATTGGGGTTTCAATGCATAATGTGCTTTTAAATAATTTGGGAGTGCTTGATTTGAGATTTGAGATTTGCACGACTAGCATGGTATTAAGTGTGCTGATTTCAGGGAATGCTCACATTCAACGGAAACACAAAGAAGTGTTTTTGATCAACCAAATTTCGAGATATGGCGCTGTATGTTTGTCAAACATGGGCTTTTCATTGCTCAGAGCTTCTATCGAAGAACTTTAGTAGTTTTTAGTTGCTCAAAAGCAGTTATTTGTGTTTCATTTGAACGTGAGCATTCCCTGAAATTAGTACACCTCAATATCATGCTTGTCATGCACTCCCAAGTTGGATTTTGAAGCATATTATGCATTGAAACTTCAATGACTTCACATTTTTAAACGCTCATAACTTTTTGCAGAGATCGGCATCGCAGACATTGAAGGTAGATTTGGAATCAGCTTGTAAAGACGCATCTAATGGTATGCGGCTCATTCCAATTCGCTACCTTAAGTTGGGAGCGTTCCCTTGTAAGGTATCTTGGTGGCATTCGATGCAGCGTTTCATCCTCTTTCCAATATTAGGTTGTTACATAAGTCTTGTTACACTTTTATTTCTTACGACGATAAGCCGTGAACTTCATAATTTTGATAGGGCTCCAGGGTACCACTCGATAGAGCAAAGCAAGCTCTACAAGAAGGTATGCAAAAGTTCGCACCAGCTTTGACCCACCGTAAGTTTGCACCCAAAATCTGAGTCGTACTGAAATCCAAAAAATCGCGAAGAATGTAAAGGCTACTGCATGACGAAGGCGCAGAAGCAGGATTAGCTGAGCGGGCGCGAATGCGGCGCGAGCGTATCTTCATCGTTGTAAATCCTGCGCCTCATGCGCTCTGCGGCCAAAAAAGCCGCGTTCGCGCCCAAGGATAGTGCGCCTTCGTCATGCAGCAGCCTATATATCTTTGTTCAAAAAAAAATCCACCGCATTTCCAACTTGCTCATAAAAATTGACCACAATATCAGACACTCATATGTACCGTTGCTGTATCTTTTCCTCACATAGAAATCGAGAAAAGGAAAAATTTTTAGTTTTTACAAAAATGAAGATATGATGTTTCTACTCACGTAGCTGTATACTACAAGTCCTTAGAAGTATAACGTAAATTTTCAGCTTTCCAGAGGCCCTAGTTTTCAAAAATTACCAAGTTTAGTTTCTCTCACTCGGGTGTTCAATGCTAAATTAGGTAATTTTTTCGAAAACTAAGGCTTCTGAAAAGCTGAAAATTTTAACAGTTATAGTTCTAAGGGCTTGTAGTATACAGCGACATGAGTAGAAACAGCATAACTTCATTTTTGTAAGAACTGAAAAATTTTCCTTTTCTCGATTTCTAGATGAGGAAAAATTACAGTAATGGTACATTTGAGTATATGATATAGTGGGCAATTTTTATGAGCAAGCTGGAGTTTTTTATCATTTTTCTGAACAAGGATATGAATTTTTCGCACTTTTTGAGCTTTCACTACGACTCAGATTTTGGATGCAAAGTTACTTTTGCACGCTCGTAGAGCTTGCTTTGCTCTATCGAATGGTACCCTGGAGCCCTGTGGAGAAAATGAGGTGCATGACTTATCACCGTTAGAAGTTAAGTACAAGACTTATGTAACAACCTAATAGTTATGAAATTGTTGCAAAACAGTCAATGAGCTTTCAGAAAATAACCAAAATCTGCGACCTATGCTTTTTGAGATGGTCAAGTTTCGCGATTTTTCTAAACTTTTATATCAACCCTCCGAAGAAGCGAAAGTAACGTATCTAGAAAACAAACCTTCAGGATGCAAAACAATTTTTTTTCTCCTTTCTATAGCTTGTCATACATTTTTGACAGAATTTTAACTAAAAATAAAATAAATAAAGGATTCGGCGTCTTCAATACCCTCTGAGGGCATGCGCCGAACGCATACACTAACTTCATAGTCGAAGAGGCAATTGTATGCGTGCGAGCCTATTACAGTGACTTGCGGGGGGCAGCCGTTTCCAAGACAGTGCTTTTATCCTCCCAGATTACTCTGGTACCAATTTACCGGCCCCGGAGGATAGAGGGCTTGGTTGGCCCAGGGACGGGGATCGAACCTGTGTCCGATCTGGTCATAGCGGCGCCTCATACCACTACGCCACTCGTCCCCGAATTTTAACTTATGCTACCGATTTCCATACTTGGACAGCTAGGTCCTCGTAGAACATCAAAGGAAGAGCAGCTCGGGTGTCATTCGATGCAGCTTGTTCTCTTCTTTCTAAAAGGTGCTTTTTGTTTCCGATTCATTTAGTCTTTGGAACTAAAATCCTCACAACTCATTTTTCCAACGAGCTCCAGGCTGTGCCCGTAAAAGTCGAAATTTGATATTTCGAATCCGTAAACTCTCACTTGCTTTGTACAATTAGTGCTAAGTCATGGTACCATCTTGGTAGTCTCAAATTCCTAATAATTATGATGTTTGATGCGATTGTGGTTAATGTAGGCCCGCCAAATTCCGATGGCTTTGTTGAAAAATCTTTTAAAAAATTATCGCGAGCTTTGTAAAGGAGAGAAAAATTGTATTGTATTCTATGAGGTTTGCCCTATCGAATCCTTTCTTGACCTCCTTCCGAGACTTGGTATGAAAGTTTTGAAAAATTGTGAAACTTGACTATCTCAAAAAACATAGGTAGCTGATTTTGGTTATTTTCTGAAAGCTCATTGAATGTTTTGCAACAATTTTATAATTTTTAGAAAGAGAATGAAATGCTGTTTCGAATGCTACCATAGTCTCTCAGAAATCTTTGTTATATCAAATGTGGCGCCCGTTAAAAGCGAAAATACTTTTGAAACGACCTAATACAGGCCGGACATCATTACAAAGCCACTCTAGAAATTGTCGTAATTTTCGTTCTTGTCAGTGAATCTGTTTGAAACTTTGCAGTATTATGCACATGTCAACCTACCATGACCCCTCAAAACGTCTTCCAGTCTTGTGGAGTTTCAACGGAGAAAAACGAAAAAATTTGAAAAAGCCCTCAATGAAAGCTGGACAAAAATACAGCCACCTGATTTTTTTTAATCACTATCGCATTCGTTCACTCTCAAATTTTTTGTACAATTAAATCCCCAAAATATGAAACACCTGCAACACCTACGGCCTGTCATCATCCTCAAATAGAAGCGATCACTGCATTTTTTGCTTTCAAAAGCATCAAAAGTCAATCTGCTTTAACAAAAAGCTGGTTTGAGGAGTTTTCAAGCCCTTGTTATTTCAAATGATAGCAATAAAATCTACTGAGCATTTTTGATAGATGAGGTGAGGTCAAATAAGGTTGTCACGCTTCTACTCCACAAAACTCTGTTTACAATGTTCATAAAGCGCTGGATTTAATTTATCACACTGCCTACACGGTGATGCAGCTTTTGCAACAACTTCTGATTTTCCCTAGTGATGCAGTTGGGATTTGAGACTGAAAGACTTTTCACGGAAGTTCCCTGCGAGCAGAATTTCGATATGAATCTAAGTCTCCTTATTTCTTTCTGTGTTTCATGTCATATTTCACCCGACAAATGAGTTTAGTTAAGATTTTGAAGTTCTAAGCGTCTCCTGTGTTATCTCGTAATCTGAGTTGGCTTTGATTGTGTAGGGTGCTCCATTCAACATTCAGTGGATGTCAACTGCGGCTGAACCAGAGTGCTCAATCTCGAAATTTTTTCCTATCCACGCGCACAAGTTCATTGTTGTATGCGTAATGGCTACAATACAGTATCGTTGCTTGAAAATCAAGTGTTGTGGTGCAAAAGTGCTCAACCCTATGGCGCGGTTGGAGTTCGTCCATGAATATCAGCGATTACGCAGAGTTTATGGAAGCGCTTCTCACTTCATCTAACGCCAATGCTCAGTAGATTTTATTGCTATCGTCTGAAATAAACAAAGGCTTGAAAACCGCTCAAACCAGCTTCTTGTTAAAACACATTGACTTTTGATGCTTTTGAAAGCAAAAAATGCAGTGATCGCTTCCTTTTGAGTAGGAAGACAGGCCGTAGGTGTTGCAATTGTTGAATATTAGGTTGTCCCGAAAGTTTTGTCGGTTTTTTTCATCGCTCACCAAAACTCACAGAACACCAATCCATGGACTATTCAGGTACCATTCTATTCAGATTTTTATCCTCTTTCTTACTGTTATATTTGCTCTCTAATCTACCCCGTCTTTGCGATGTTATCGTCATGGCTTTTAAGCACCTCAGCAATAGCGCTAAATCTTCCCTGAGTTTTAAGAATTTTTATCCTGATATCTTCGAAGAGCGCTGGTAACTGTTATGTGGAGCAAACCTTTGGCTACATTGCACCCATTTTAGATTACGTGGACCACATTTATCAAGCCCGTAATAATTATCTATTTGAGAAAAACCTATGATTTTTGGATAGGTTTACCACTTATGATTACTGAAGATTCCGAAAAGCTGATTTTTGAAGCAAAGCAAACTTGGTTATTTTACATAAATAATGCTTAATGACATTCAAGTTTCAATTCGCAGAAATTGTAAAAGGTTTCATGTTTTTGCTGCAGTTGCGTGTTTCATGACTGTCATAAATCAAGACCTCCAAAGAAAAAAATTTTCAGAGCTAAGAACAGCAGATTGGGAGGATCTAAAAACACAGCCTTGTAGTCCGAGAATTCCTCTATTCAACTCATACTTAATCCTTTCCGAAACTTTGGAATGAAATTTTTAAAAATTGGCCTAACTTTGAACAGATAAAAATGGCGGGTGAATATGTGGCAATTATCATAAAATGCACGCAGGACTGTGGTTCGAAAATGTAACAGTAAAAAAGAGAAGGAAAAGCTGCATCGAATGCATCTTGAAACTCATTCAGATTTTTACTAGGCGTGATTTTAGAGCGATTTGAAGAAACCGACAAAACTTTAGGGGACAACCTAATATTTTGGAATGTAACTGTACAAAAAAATTTGAGAGTCATCGAATGCGATAGTGATTAAAAAACCAGGTGCCTTTATATTTTTGTCCAGCTTTCATTAAGGGCTTTTTCAAATTTTTCGTTTTTTTTCGTTCAAACTCAGCAAGAATGGAAGACGCTTTGAGGGGTCATGGTAGGTTGACATGTACACAATACTGCAAAGTTTCAAACAGATTCACTGACAAGAACGAGAATTACGATTTCTAGAGTGGCTTTGTAATCATGTCCATAACTATATATTAGGTTAATGCACGAAAATTAATGCAGGTTTTGAATTCCAACCGCAATAGGTCATACACTTCTCATTTCTAAGTAGGTTGCAAGGTACCGTTCGATAGGGCAAAGTAAGCTCTACCAGATGGCTATCTTGCTTTAGCAATAGCTCCGATCCACAACGAGTTTCGCGCCAAAAACTAAAAACATTCAAGCGTCCGAAAAATTGCGAAAAATCGTAACTCAGTTCATAGAAATCCTATAAAAATTCTAACTTGCTCCCGTAAACATAATCCACATAGAGCATCTATATACGCCGTTGCCGTATTTTTTTCTCTGTTAGAAATCAAGAAAACGGAAATTTTCGTGCATTTGCCAAAGTGACGTTGTGCCGTCCAAACATAGGTAGTTGTATACCACAAGCCTGTAGAAGTACAGACTCAAATTTCCAGCTCTCTACAAGCTTTAGTTCTCGAGAAATATCGAATACATTTTCCCTAGTCATGTGGTCCGAGCTAAAATTCACATTTCTCGAGAACTAAAGCCTGTAGAGAGCTGGAAATCTAACAAGGGAAGGATAATCGGTCGAAGTGGCCAATTGGAATAGGCTGTATATTAGGAAACCGTCCTCGGTAAGGCAAACTCAAACTACTTTCGCTAGCCGAGCGGTTTTGTGGGGAGAGTTACAAGGCCATTTTCCTCCAACGCAGCCGGCGCACCCAATGATGAGCGAGGCGCTAGAACAACGCATCAGTGTGGCAGTAGCGCAGTGGCAAGACAGCGGCGTACGAAGCGGATGGGCGAGGGTTCGAGTCTTGTTGCTGCTGTTTTCTTTTGCTGTCCTATATGAAGTCTACTGGGTGACAGTAAAAGAAAAATACTCATTTCTAGGCAGTTAAAACAAGCTATTTACTGCAAAAAGTCACTGTTTCTACAATAAGCTATAATCTTCTACAATATGTAAATCTGTGGAGGGTATGATGTCACAACAAGGGATTCAAATGATATATTAACATGTATGGAATACAACCACAAAATGCTACAGCAGAAGAGCTTCTCGCGCGCACATCGAATAAAATATAAACGATGACAATCATCAGCTTCACAATTGCCTATCAAAGTTGGTGAAAAACAGTACTGAATAGGAGACTCGAATTCGCCGGGGGTGCTTATCAATGTATCCGGTTGTATTGTATCCAATTGTATTGTTATCCGGTTGTATTGTATCAATGTATCCGGTTGTGGTTGTATTCCACATATGTTAATATTCACTTGAAACCGTTGCTGTGACATCATAACCTCCACAGATTTACATATTGTAGAAGATTATAGCTTATTGTAGAAACAGTGACTTTTTTGCAGTAAATAGCTTGTTTCAACTGCTTAGAAATGAGTATTTTTCGTTCACTGTCACCCAATAGACTTTTTACAAGACTGCAAAACAAAACAGCAGCAACAGGACTCGAACCCTCGACCATCTGCGCTAGTGATGCGTTGTTCTAGCGCCTCGCTCATCACTTGGTGCGCCGGCTGCGCCGGAGGAAAATGGCCTTGTAACTTCCCCCACAAAACCGCTCGGCACCTAGCGAAAGTAGTTTTGAGTTTGCCTTACCGAGGACGGTTTCCTAATATACAGCTCATTCCAAATGGCCACTTCGACCGATTATCCTTCCCTTGTAAGTCCATTTTTGACCTGTTTGCATATTTTAACTTGCTATTTTTTTTAATTGTGTTCCTTGGCCTATTCAAGGTAATAAGTGTGTGGAAAAAGTTTCACGTCTTTTACGGAGCCCAAAAAAGTGGTTTTTTCAAACAGCCCTAAAATGGTCTGAAAATCAGAGAAAAAATTCTTTGTGACCGTATACCAAATCTAAAGGCTTAGGAATCTCCCAAAACATCCACCAAAAAACCACAAAAATTATTCAATCAAATGATTAGATGAAAAAGAGAAGTTTCTTTTTCTAAAAACGCTTAAGATATGTGAAGTAGATTTAGCTGACTAAATCATAACTTCCTTTTGATTCAGTTCATAAAAATCTACAGGCCACAATTTAAACCTATACATAGACATGACTAAACAGTACAGGTTCCTCAAAGTGAAAGCAACATTTCAGCAAGTTTCAATGAATGTGTCTGCATAATGCTCATTTCAGCTCAAGTTTGTTTCCACCATTCTGCATCAACAAAAAACAGAGGGCATGGATCAGTCCCGGAAAAGATAAAGAGTGTAATGCGGCTCAAATAAAGTCCCAAAGGACCAGCAAAGGTACTGTTGCTGTTTTATAAGAGAAAGAAACGACAATAATTTTGGGACGACCTAATATTTGGATGCGACTTTCGCAACTAAATAATGCCTTCATAAAAAACTGAAAACTGAGTTTTTGACCTGGAAATTTTGTAGCTCACAAAGGACGCAAAGAAACAGTCCGAAATTCTCGATATAAAAGCCATAATAGAGCAAACTTGCAGCAAATGAATTTCCTTAGATTCGAGAAAATCCTACATGCGACCTAGAGACGACCCTTTTTTATTTATTTTTTCTGCGACAAAACATTATGAGAAAATCACAAACTCCAAAACAAGACCAAGTTTTGCACAGATACAGTAGGGAATTTCTATTATACAGCTAAATTATAAGGGCGATATAATTTGCACTACAAAAAGATTCAAAAACTATTGTTGGTCATCATTGGTAGAAATATCCGCTTTTTTGATTTGTGAGGCGTAAACTGCGGAGCACGCGCGATTCGGCGTGTGAGAACGATTTATTACGCGATTATTACGCAGTGGCGGTCGTAGGGTTTACGTCCGGTGAGGAGTGCGGCAAAAATTTTTTTCAATTTCAACATTTAAATTTTTAAATTAGTTTTTTTTAAATTTTCAATTCCAAATTTAATTTTCAATTTTTCAAAATCCCTCCTCCCTCCCTCCGCACCACCCCACCCTTTCGGACCGCCATAGGTACAGGGTTTGACTGGGTGGTCCCCGCAATGCACGTCCAGCCCGTGCCGTCAAGACCGAAGATGAAAACAAAGAAGAATTCATGAAATAGTATGGTTTAGAACAGAAAAGCGAATGAGAGCTGTATCTCGATTGGCGTCGAATAAAAGTGAGGCGAAGCGAATGAGGACGCTAAAAGGCGATGACATGTCAAGAAACACAGTTTGAACATGTTGAAGTATGCTTCTGACCTGCTCACTTGTCTAGGTCGAGTTACATGTTAAAACATGTATCTCTACATGAACAGTGAACATGTTAGAAAGTAGTCACTACCTAACTGTAAGAGCTCTGACACTGAATGAAATGAAATGCCGCGGATGCGATATCTTATCGCACCGCATGGACTAAGTCCATTTTATTCGCACGAAAAGCCCATTTCGCGGGGACTTTCGTGGATATCATTCCAGATAGATTGTCGGAAACTTTGTTACGATGGTGTAGACATGTTACGATGGTGTAGACGTCGAGAAAGTTTGGGAACGAATTATATGAACCTAACTGCCTTACTGAGATGAATTGGACCATTCCGGGTGCATATTGCGCTTATCGGACGCTTGCCGGGCAACCCGCTGGCGTTATTCGGGCGCTTATCGAGTCACCCGCGGGCATTGTAGGGCGCTTATCGGTCACTTATCGGCGCGCCCTCGGGATGGGCGTGGCGTCGCCCGTGGGTGGCCGGCGAGTGTTCGCCATAATTGTGTGAGTAGGAGCCAGCGAAAATCTTGTTCATCTTAGTTTCCGCTCGCAGTAGTTGTGCTTCCAACAACTATTGCTCAAACGAAAGAAAACGAATTTTGTCGCTTCCACGAAAATTACGAGATTTTGGCTTTCGAACTTTACATAAATTCTTCTTTAACTTTCTTTCTGAACGTAAGTTAATACCTCCAGAAAAGCTGTGGTTGCCACACGTTTTCAGGGGTCGCCACATGCCATTAAACTTACCTTGAAACAATTTGATACCTGCGTTTTTTATATCGTTATTATTGCCTAAACTTGTCGTTTATACAGTAATTTCATTCAAAATTTCTTGAAGAGAAAAAAGGTATAATCATTTTTCCTTACCTATGCAAATGGAAAACACTACGACATCGGGCTACGGTAACATGCCAAGTCTACGCTACTACGTTGATTGCGAGAGAAGGCGTAAAAATGTATATATTCAATAGTCTAAGCCTCGTAAATTACACCAAGGTAATTGAGTCTGATTGGTCTTCTCTATTCTGACATGCTGAAAGCAAAAAATTGAACAAACCGATTCCTGCTTGCTCTCACAAGGGAATGTTCAGAAGTCGAAGTGGCCAATCCATACAAGCTGCAAACCATTAGAAGCAGCATAAAAAGCTGACTCTAATTCTGTCTTCCTTATCTGCAGAGCGGTTTTGTGGACGAAATTATAAACCGTTGAAGGCCATTATTTTGCTAAGAAATGGTGCGTGTAAAGTGCAAACTTGGCCGCACAAAGCCATTCTCGGCTCAGTGTTGGACCAAAACATGCAACTAAGTCACTTCATATGCCCATACCTAGAGGTGAGCTAAAAGAGCAATAATGTGCCTAATTTCGCAATTTTTGTATACGACTTTTCCGCAGTAAAGCTGCTCATAACTTCGCCTACAAAAACGCTCTGCAGATTTGGAAGACAGATTTGAAATCAGCATTCTATGCTGCATCGAATGGTATGCACCTTGTATGGATTGGCCACTTCGACTTCTGACCATTCCCTTGTCAGCTCCCTAATTCGGAGGTTATTTGAAGTAGAATTCTCGAGATAGGCAAAGAAGTGGTAATTTTTTGTATTAGATTAGAAAGAAGTAGTCAACTCATTTTAAAACAAAGTTAACATGATCGAAAATGACTATTTCATTTGAGTGGCCCAAAATTTAGTAACCTTTGGATTCGCTGAAATAGGTCCACAGGAATTATTTGACATGCTAATTATGAAAACTATGCTCTTATGCTTTTATAGATCTTTTATTATACTTATTGACGTATACGATGGTGGGCCAAACATCAGTGTGCTAGTATTTTGCACGATGGAGCTTTTTGACATTGTTAACGAATATCATGTTATCGCGAACATCAGAGTCAGCTTGGTAACGACCCCAATCCCTTTCCCTGCCTCAATACGACCCGTGAGGCATACCACACTCCACGCTTGACCCTGGCTATCATACTTGAGCAGAAAAACCATTCGAGTAGAATTAGAAACCAAGAAAAAGCGACTTCTGCAGATGTATGCGTGTCGCGCACGGTTGCGACATCGTCACGATTCTTCAAACGCCCTATAATCAGGCTGCTCATAGAAGCCTTAATTGAGGATGGAGCACGCCTTGCACACTTTCGCCATAAAAAATATAGCATGCTAGCATGTTGACATTGCTACTCATAAAGGAACAGTACTCGGTGTCTCCTTTTAAGATGAGATGTATACCGTACGCTCGTCTTGTGTGCTAATTTCAAATCTGACTTCCGTTTTTGCTAGTCGTTTCTCTAGAAATGTTATGAGGAATTTTTGCTCTAAGCGAAATATGATCGGAATGCCAAAATCGCCGCTACAATGAGGTGTAGTGGATGTGCGATAGCTTCAAAAATCAAATGTAGGATAAGATTCGAGCCCTTTTGTGTTTTTCACTTTTGCATTGCCTCAATCAAGCTTCAATTTGAAAGCTAAGCATCCTTGACCGTATTCCTCTTGGGCGACCATTGACGCAAAAATCCTCCATAGCTTCTTCTAAGGAAATGATTAGCAGAACCGAAAGTCAGATTCGGAATCACCGTTCCAAGACGATTGTGATAATACAAGCTTCATCTCAAAAGGCCACGAACACCAAGTGCCGTTTCCTTGTTAGTACCACATATGACTTCTATGCCCTTATCAACCATCAGATATCACTGAAAGCTCCCCCATCTTTCACGATAAAGAAGCGAAGTTCTCAGAAGTGCCTCACGCTATCTTTTTTTCGTTTCCCAAAACATTGTCTGAAAATCGGCTATCCTTCAAATACAGAAACTTGTTTGAAGAAGACGTCGAAAAATTGTTTGGAAAAAAATCAATTTTTATGCCTTAAGACAAACAGATTCTCAACTGAGTACCGTCAAGCTGAAATTCTGACCATCTGACAAAGTCTGCTCACTTGCATATGTATCGGGGATTCAAAAAATTATGACGATGGCGCAACCGAATTGCGCGCGATATGCACGCAATTCCAGCAACAGCATTTTTTTGGTGTCTATCTCTTCGCTTCCCGATTGGTTTTTCTGCTTGCCTATGATAGTGTTCAGACATTGAGAGTGAGGTGAGCGTTGAGGTATGCCTGTATGTATACGTAAGGAAAAAGGTGGTCGCGAAAAGTGGCCTGTTTGTGCAGGATTGTCTCAATTAGAATGAGAGCTGAAAGCCCAGATGCTGTAGTTATATAGAGGTCTGCTGGGGCTATGGTTATGGGGACCGTTTATGTTTCTGAAGAACCACCTGCAAAAAAAATTTTTCCAGAAAGTTCAAAAAATCGGCCATTTTTTACCCCCAAAAATGCGCCATTTTTCGAGTAAGTGACTTTGAAGTCTTCTAGTTCTGCACAGAAAGGACCAAATCTTTGTTTACTGGCGAATTTGTTGGGCGTAATGCCTTGCACATCTTTTGGACCCATCGTCCAGGCGTGGTGAACCCCGCAGAAGCGACGCCAGCTGCAAAAAAAGAGATGTAGTTAGAAGCATGGACAGCTTGTAATTTCTGAGCGCAAATCGCAAAACTCGAGTGAGTGCAGCTGCGGGTCAGAAGTCAACAGACTTCTCAATCAGATTACCTTTGTGTTGGACGAAATTCTTTCTATTGCACAAAAAATGGCCGTAGGAAGGAAAATTATAAAATTTCGGTTGGAAAAACTCCTCTTCTTGACGTGCAGATCAAACACGTCTTGGCATCATTTAGGCTTCCTTTGACTGAACAGTGTAAAAAACTTGGTTCAAAGGCCGACCGAGCGTCGAAAAATGCGTTTGAAAATGAAATTTCTAGAAATGCCCGGGAACTTTTTTTACAACCTAATACATGAGAAGCTTGTTAACAACAAGCTTCCACGGTCATTTGCAAAGCTGCTAGCTTACCTCGTAAGAACTAAATGGCTAGTTATGGGTCAACGATCTTGAGCGTGTTATTTAGCACCAGACGGAAACATCAATGTTCGTATTTTTCAGCTAGGTTTTTCGTAGTTTTGCGTATATCCTTCGACCAAGTTTGTTTCAAAGTCGTGTACACATTTCTCATATTTCCAAGCTTAACAATCGCCTCTGTGATTTGAACAACGATGCTCCTGTAGAATGTTCACGAGCAAAAACTAGCTATGGTGATTTGAAACTTTTTGCGTTTCTCATTTCTACATCTTTAGATCACATATCATATTCACCACTCAGCACAGCATATGTGTAAAAGTTTCAAAACTTGAAGAAAGAACTCACTTCATTCTACAAAAACTAAAAGACAAAATTTCATGAAAAGAAGAAAGTGAATTTTCTAAAACGCATGATGTATTATGACAAGGTTTACAGCATTTATTTAGCAAAGCATCACCATTTTACAAACTAAGCGCCACTGTCGGATCGAGGTCCCCTATTTCTACCAGAATAGGTTGCGAAAGTTAAGTGGTCTACATGTGTTTCAAAAAAAATGCAAATGACTTTTTTTACTTATTAAGAAATAGAACAATTTCCAATTTGCACAAAAATCAGCTTTATGTCATTCAGGGCTCGGTACACACGGTCTGAGGTCAAACTGGACTTCGTTTTAGAGGTTGGGTTTTTTATCCATCAACGCGGATATCGTTTTTATAAGGTCCTGGGCAAAGCGTCGAAAAAAAAACGACAAACGTGTCAAGTTTCAAGTTGAACGTGTTGTTTCACAAGCGCGCGAATTTCAAACGCAAGACTCAAACAAATGGCTTGCTTACAGCGCACAAACAATCACATGATACCGAATTTGGGCTATGTGTGTACAATATATTGCTCCGAACCAACTGGGTTGGTTCGGAGCATAATTATCGGAGAGTTCACATAAGTTTTGGACCTTTTTGATTTGGATGATTGGAACTTAGCAATCTTATATATAAAGCTGAATGTCTATTTGTATGTATGTATGTACGTATGTTCCGAATAGAAAATTCCATTTCTGAACCGATCCGGACCAAACTTGGCACACATACACTTCGGGTCCCGGCGGGTACCATAGGCTACTTTTCGTCATCGAACGATATCGATTTTATCGATTTTTTGCAAAATTTCAGCTACGAGGCTGGGAGTTGGCACAGGGGGGTAATCGAGCATGCTAATTACGAATATAATAATGACAGGGCCGGGCGGAGCCCGGTAAGTCAACTAATATGTAATAAATAAAAGATGACAGTTAGAATTTAGTTAGAAGTAAGAAATTTCTCCATCATGTACACGTGCGGTAGGTTAACAAAAAAGCAAAATATTATATATGGAGCCGGGTAAGTCAACTAGTCTATCATATAGCGAAGAGAAACCGAACCAGTGTTTTTTTAACCAAAAGTATCTAAACCTACGCATTGATAAATATCGCGCTCCAATTACGTGCGGTGTCCTTTGAATTATGTGGCAAAAAATGCACCTCCAGATTGTTGAAGTCACATATTATATAGCCTAAGAGGTTTCCAAACATTCACGTTTCATTCTAAACAATAAAATGGTAGCTACTCCCACAACGGAGCCTTTAATCAATTCAGAATGTTTTTTGCTCTTTTATTATACACCAGTGCGTCACCTCTGCTTCGCAGAGGTTCGCACTGGTCCTACTATCCATGTGCCTTTCTCGAAGTCGTAAAATAATGTCTTTGAAACCTACCACGCGATGCCGAATATCAATACCGAATAATGAATTGTAAACAACTACTTATTTCAAAAGCTTTTTTATGTAAGATCGGTGATTTTGAGAGGACGAAAGTACTCTCTAAAAGATTAACTGTGGGTTTGAATCGCTTACTGGAGTTATAATGGCTTGGTAGTCGCCAAAAGGATGATGACAACCGTGAACTACATCTCTAAGCAAAAATCTTCTTGAATTCTTAGGTAAAACCTTGACAAATCGACCATCTATACAATTATTCCTTTTGGGCGCCGATCTTGCGTGAAAGTAGATTTTTGCTCACTTTTCGGGCTGGGGTCCTTCGTTTGCGGAGTTACTTGTTAGATAAATCCACGACTTTGGAAAAAGTCCAATTATAGGCCCACTTTGACGCGCCAGAAGTCGTATGGATCCGTTTGGCGCACAATTGTCATATGTTCCACTTATCGGATCGGCTTGTGCTTTTGCGCACTTTAGCTACTTGCTGATAGGGTGCTATGATTAAAATTCTAACTCAAGACCTTTGCTGAAACTCGCTCTACGAATTTCTTGACAGACAGAAATACACACACACACACACACACACACACCACACACACACACACACACACACACACACACACACACACACACACACACACACACACACACACACACACACACACACACACACACACACACACACACACACACACACACACACACACACACACACACACACACACACACACACACACACACACACACACACACACACACACACACATACAAACACACACACACACACACATACACACACACACATACACACACACACACACACACACATACACACACACACACACACAGACACACACACACACACACACACACACACATACACACACACACACACACACATACACACACACACACACACACACACATACACACACACACACACACACATACACACACACACACACACACACACACACACATACACACACACACACACACAGACAAACGTAAACAACCCTCAGCCCGTTATTATAAGTTATGATATTAGATACCTCAAAATGAGCTTTTTCGCTTCTGCATTGTTATGTTGATTGAATAAGGGTTTCCCCACTGACCTTTACGCCAAGAGTGACTTCGTAATAGAAATGCTCCAAACAACGCGTGCCGGCCCTGGTGGCACTTCTCGGGGGCGTTTCTGGACCATGTCATTTCACAAAAAAGTTCCAGTCGTTTTCCTTACCCTCCTCCCACGCAACTGACACTATCGTGCCACAAAAAATCTCTGTCGTTCCTCCCCCCCCCCCCACCCCACCCTCTCCCCCGCCCCGAAATGAATTTCTTTTTCAAATTTGTTATCCGCTTATTTTGGACCTATATGCCTACCCATTTTCCCTGTATATGCCAGCACATAAATCGAATCATCCTGGTTCGTTGAACAACAGCAATATCTTTCGTCTCGTAATCTATATTTCCGTCAAATATGAACTTTTCAAAATTTATATATTTCAATTCTAGGTGATCATCCAAACCTTCCGAGCAAAAAGTAGATTAGATTAGTAGCAGTAGATTCAATGGAAATGGAAGGACGAGACGAAGAGGACGTGGCTTCGATGCATAGTACCAATTTTAGAAATCGTTCATCTGTTTCTACACCTTTGTATGTACGATCCATGTAACACACCTCATTTTCACTATCACATTTCATTGATGTCTACAAAAGCTGTATTGGAGTATCTGCTATAGTTAGATTTTCTTCATGCTTTAATGAGGCATGGTAGCATTACCAGCTTAATCTGTTGTCGTTGCATAAAATGAAATTTGCGTTTGTGTTTGTAATGATGTGGATAATAATAATAATAATAATAATAATAAAAGATACCATTCCTCGATTGTTTAGTTAATGTTTTAGTGTGACTGCCCAAGTATCCAGTGTTTCAGAGAATCAAAACCGTTTTCTTATTTCGAAGATTTTTGCGCATAGGTAGATAATCTGATATCGTAGGTGACAGGGTGCGGCAAAATTACCGCATCGTGTTTTCTTGGGTGAAGGAACTAAAACGGCTTGAGAACGGATCAAGTATGCGTGTGTTTTCATCAGCCATCATTGTCATAATGCAAGAGTCAAATCAGTATTTGGCTGCTTTATTGTTCAACAAAATCTCAATTCCTCTCGCCAGTTAGAGCGTACTATGTAGGCAAGCACGACTTTGAGAATCCATATAAGATTTTTTGACGATCTTTTTTCTTGCATTGTATTTGCGCATGAAGGTAGAGCAAGCCTTCTCCTTTCATACTGCTAAGTATAAAAATTTTAAAAATAATTTGAAGATTGAAAAATAATTTTTTAAACATGGGGGTAATTTTAGCGTTCCTGAGTGCGCCTTAGGATAAAAAAAATGTCTTCCAGATCAGATTTAAAAACATAATAGCTAATTTCATATCTAAAGCTGAATGTTGTTTGTCTGTATGTAAGTTTGTCTGTTTGTCTGTCTGTACGTACTTATATTCCGAATAGAAAATTCATTTCTGAACCGATCCGGACCAAACTTGGCACACATACACTTCGGGTCCCGGCGGGTATCATAGGCTACTTTTCGTCATCGAACGATATCGATTTTGTCGATTTTTATCGATTTTTTGCGGAGTTTACCTACGAGGCTGGGAGTTTGCACAGGGAGGTAACCGAGCATGCTGATTACGAATACAATATTAGTTTTTCAAATCGTTCATTACTTTAGTCGATTTTGTCGATTTTTGGCAAACTTTGAGCTACAGGGCTGGGAGTCGGCACAGGGGAGTAATCGAGCATGCTAATTACTAAAAGAGCGGACAGTGAATTGATATGTAGGCGTGGGCACAGGGAAAGGTTGTTCTGGGATAGGGATGAGAGTTTTATCATAGGGCGGAGCCGGGTAAGCCAGCTATTTAATCTTATTGTTTTTTACCTGGAAGTTTTCGCATGTCTGAGACCTCATAATCGGCTTTAGACATAAGATCATGCGTTGCTCGCACGCAGGCAATTTTCGTAATACATTTTCGTATTTCGTGAAGAAACAAATTCCGCAGTTGCAACTAAGTCTGAGTGATAGTGCAAATTGTGTTCTACAACCTCAGTTTGGAAAAGCTTAGAAAGGCTTTGAGTTCAGTCAGTTACACAGCGAATCATGAAGGTATAAAAAATCCATTTTTGTTTTTCGTGAAAGCTGGTCTGATTTTTTTCTCACGTTCTTAAAAAAGGTCTTTTGAATTCTGTAAGATACATTTTGCAGAGGTTGAGTGGATTCTATGACTGTTCAAATCTGAACTTGTATTTCTCAGTGGTTTCTTCGTGGCACTGTTTATAAAGTTGGCGCCGGTAATTTTGACGGAAACTGTAATTATATCGTTAGTCTTTCAATGCAGGTCTATTAGTACACCAAATTTGCTTTGCAGAAATTTTTTTTCGTTATACAAAAGCTCTGTAGTAGTTCAGCATTTAACGAGGACATTATCAGCTTACCTTAGACAAAAGAATGAGCCAAGAAGCATCCATCACAAAGTCGTAAGCAATGAGGATTAGTGAGATATAGCAGTCAAGGCCCGAGCATACTCCACGAGATTCTAGCTGCCACAGCGATGTGGCAGGCTGTAAACACATTGCGTATAACATTTGTTGAAATGAAGATGGCTTCTGTGCATTTAGAATGCATTTATGATGAGTTATAGACAATGGAGCATCGCCAAAAAGCGTCGCAACTGATAATGCGTGAAGTATTTTATCCGGAGTGTCTAGTAAGTATAAGTATATTGTAACTACAAAGCATAAAGGTAAGTCTACCCAAGTTCTCGACTTCATGTTTTTGTTCGCTTTCAGGCCTTCTGAAACCTGGCTTCAAAAATGGAGTTGAGAATCCGCGAAAACCCCAAATGTACATACCTGTTCTAGAGAACCCGCTGCAACAAGCGCAAACGAAGAAAAGCCTGCAATGTGGACGAGGCGAACAGCTGGGTGGAGCCGCTTCAAAAGGAATCTTTTGCGGCGCATCTTGGGGGTTTGTTTAGTGTTGGAACCAATGCTAGTATGCCATCATTATCTCGTCAACCCCCATTTCGGGTGGACGGTGCCTATAAACCTCTCAATATATCCTGCAGTCTCTGTTCTAAAAACATCAAAAAGCGCTGTCCAAATTGATAGGACGTACAGACATTGAGTAAAAACTTTGAAACGTGGGAGCGCCACCGTAACTGCTGCTTGACTCTTTATTCTTATCTCATCGCATTTTCGCAACATAACCCAAAGCACCATAGCATAAGCTTGGAAAGTTTTACATTTTACCAAGTCATGGCATCAAAGGCATAGTGCGCTCAAAAAAGTATTTCGCGCGGGATAGTGACTTTTTGAAAGTAGAGGCCGTCAGCTACGCGCGCAGGTGCGAAACCGTGATGTTATACTATAATATTAGGGTGATCGGTAAGAAATGAGACAGCTTGCTTTTTATTAAATCTTGAGATTTTTTGTTTCGATCAACAACAAGCAGGCTGCAACGTTAACGTCGCTTACATAAGCGACCTTCGCCTATTATTCTGGCAAAGCGTCAACGCTCCTCTCCCACAAACCTACGCGTGGCGCCTTGAAGAACTCAAACGGGGTTTTTTGAACATCGCTCATTTTTGCGCTGCCATATCGTAAGGTTACAGAGCAATTGATCTACCATTCGGAAGAGCTCTCCATGTTCTTTCAAACAGTTTATTAAACAGACAGGATTTCTTTCTATTTTTGGATAAAAAAAGCGAAATACCTGAAAAATCGCGATTTTTGGCGCAACAAAACCAATAAATCAAGTTTCAATCTGTATTTTCCGAAGATAGCTAAAATCTGAGGTAAGCTGCATATGGATAAATAGAGCGTAAAAAGCTCTATCAGGTGGTACTTAGAAAACATGCGTTCACCTGCAAAGAATTAATAACGCGTATCTTTGTTTTCGAAGCTGCTAATGGCCATATCTCCTGACTTTGGAAGTTGAGGCCACCAAGCCTTCGTGGGTTTGGTGACTGTCCCACCACACACTCCAGCAGTGGTACTTTGGGCGATCTCGCATGATTCACTGCGCAGATACTGCCCGAAATTTATAATTTGTCAAAGTGACTAACTTTGCATTTCAGCCACTATAAAAATTATTAGGTATGTAAATGACCTTATATAGGTATTTTCTGAAAGAGAATATCTTATTCTAACATCTATCTAAATTGGGAAGTAAGTTTAATCACTTTCCTTTTTTGAAAAATCTACAGTTATTCTCTAAGTGCCCCACTTTTTACCGATCACCCTAATAAAAACGGGAAAGTTTCTCACAAGGGAAGGATACTTGGTCGCAGTGGCATTTCCACATGAAGTGCATACAGTCTTATGGAGCATAAAATGCCAATTCCATCTTCTTTCGTTATCTGCAAAGCGCTTCTGGAAAGAGAGTCATGGGGATTTTTGGAGTAAAAATTTAAAGGTTTGGCTAAGGTTAAAATTGGTGTTGAGACTTTCCGGCGTTTGAAAAGAGGATGACTGGCATAAGTTAAAGTGAAGTAGTTATTGCATAAAGCGCATCAAACTTACGGACTACGTCTAAATGATGCTCTATAAGACTTATACATTTCATATAGAAACGCCACTTAGATCAAGTATCCTCCCCTTGTCAAAGTGAAAAACTCATTTTCTAAGGGAAAAAAACTCTTCCACCTGTGATTTTCCATTAAAGGGTTGGACCCGACTTGGCGACGTACGCAAAAGATTTGAGTACGCAGCATTAGCCGCGTACTCTTGGCAGATTATCCTTCCGAATCTGTCATACGTTGCCGGCAACTGCCTTTCTTAGCCGTTTTCAAGCTATTCAAAGTGGTCTTTTGGGTCAGCGTAGCGTAAACCCAGATACGCTATAGGACTAGCAATTTCTTCTCCCTCACACTGTTTTTATTGACTAGATTTTAAGACTATCCAATATTTTGTTGGTAGATCAGATCAGGGGGGTAATCAGGGAGGTTCCTATAAGCAACGTTTGTCGCCAGTTCCGGCACTCGGCTTTTGAAATCGTGCGTTTTGTGCCGTACACCATCTTTTTATAGTACATCAATAGTTGCCTGATTCTAGGTAAGGCATATTATGACAACGGCAGAAAGAATTGTTGGCCTAGAAAAATGAAAGCTCATTGTGTTTTGGCCGATGTCACCACTGTCACGTAAGACGAGCGGTGGAGCTCATATTCACTTCATGATGAAAAGGATGCGGTGACTCAAGGGCTTAATTTAGCAGATGACTCTATTCTAGCAACCCTTTATGAGTATGGATCGATTGAGAACCTCTGCCGGGTATGGCTGAGGTGTCAGCTAATACAGGGTGTCCCAAAAAGATGTGCACACTGTTTGATTGTAAATAACTCTTTGTGGTGCAGTGTTTCGAGAAGCTTTAGGCACCGTTTTAAAGAGTGAGGTTCAGCTTAGGTTTACAGTGTAGAGCGGATCGCCGGTCTCTCATTCTTACTGTGGGATTACGGTAGAAACTTCTAAGAGGGTTTTGAGCCATGAAAGGCCATATTTTGTTCCAAAAAGAAAACAAAACAAACTGAAAACTCTCACGCTGGGCTAACTAGAGTTGCTGATTCTAAATGTGAAGTTCGCAACTCTTCCTAATGCTTCATTAAAAAATTATGCGAGGTAAGCAGTAGCAGACGTTTTTTAAGTGCTCCTAAAAAGTGCGGTTACACCGTTTAGAAAGCCTCTCAACCTTGTAAGGAGTTGGGTATTGAACTCAGGGTCCATAAAAACCCTATTACACAAATTTCCACATTTTTTTTTGAAAATTTTTGAAACGGCCCCTTTTTTCACAGTGACACCATATGTTTGAAGTTTCTACCGTGCTCCTACAGTAAAAATGAATGAAGGGCGATTCGCTCTACACTGCAAATCTAAGTTGAACCTAGCTCTACAAAATGGTACCCAAAGCTTCTCGAAACACTTCACTACAAGAGAGTTATTTACAATCAAACAGTGTGCACATCTTTTTGGGACACCCTGTATATATGTGAAGCAGGAACACTGTAATATGTGTAGTGTGAAGTGTGCATGTGAGATGTATGATATTTATTTATTTATTTATTTATTTAATTATTTATTTTCTGCACGTGCGTTACAGCAAGAACTGAAAATTAGCGCGTCCTACTCAACGAACTCAAAAAGGGAGGTAGTAACATGTAATAGGCAAATCGACATCAGGTCCACCGCAAGAAATAAGCTATTTTAAATCAAACTCAATGCAGCTGGAACTGAAGCAGTGTTTTTTGCAAATAAAAATATAGATAACTAGCTGGCATACCCGGCTCCGCCGTATGTTCCGAATAGAAAATTCCATTTCTTAACCGATCCGAACCAAACTTGGCACACATACACTTCGGGCCCTGGCGGGTGTCACAGTCCACTTTTCGTTATTGATTGATGTCGATTTTATCGATTTTTTGCAAAATTTGAGCTAGGGGGCTGGGATTTGGCACAGGGGGTAATCGAGCATGCTGATTACGAATACAATATTAGTTTTCGAAACCGTGCATTACTTTTATCGATTTTATCGATTTTTTTGCAAAATTTGAGCTAGGGGGCTGGAATTTGGCAGGGGGGTGTAATCGAGCATGCTGATCATCCCCACGGGGGTGATCAGCATGCTCGATTACCCCCCCCCTGTGCCAAACCCCAGCCCCGTAGCTCAAACTTTGCAAAAAAAATCGATAAAATCGATAAAAGTAATGCACGATTTTAAAAACTAATATTGTATTCGGAATCCCCATGCTCACTTACCCCCCTATGCCAACTCTCAGCCCCCTAGCTCAAATTTTGCAAAAAATCGATAAAATCGATATCGATCGATACGAAAAGTAGCCTATGACACCCGCCGGGGCCCGAAGTGTATGTGTGCCAAGTTTGGTCCCGATCGGTTCAGAAATGGAATTTTCTATTCGGAACATACGTAATACAGACAGACAGACAGACAGACAGACAGACATATAGACAAACAGACATTCAGCTTTATATATAAGATAGTTTGCACACCAGTCGGTCAAGCGTGCGCTAGTGCCCCCCCCCCCAGTACTCTGCGTTGATACCACTGCTT